>PVIH01003117.1:0-102752 GCA_004025045.1 Sigmodon hispidus
TCTCTCTCTCTCTCTCTCTCTCTCTCTCTCTCTCTCTCTCTGTGTGTGTATGTGTGTGTCTGTCTCTCTCTCTGTCTGTCTCTCTGTCTGTCTCTGTCTATCTCTCTCTCTCTCTCCCTCCCTCTCTTTCCTCTCCTCTCCTCTCTTCTCCTCTGCAACTAATGTAAGATAACTGCTTTTTGTTTCTAGATCCCTGAACTCATGTGCTGTGATTAATGTGACTCAGGCAGTCTGCAGGCCAGAAAGGCAAGACTTACCAGGGAATGTACTGTCTTGGAATGATGATTTAGGAGTGGGGAGATGGTTTAATAGGAAAAGTGTGAGGGACTTGTGATCCCCAGAACCCAGAATAAAATCCAGCTATGCTTCCATATGTTTATAATTCTAGTGTGAGATGGGCACATACAGGTAGATCCCTGGGGTTCATGGACCAGCCAAACTAACTAGAACAGTGAGCCCCAGATCCCAGTAAGAGACCCTGTCTCAAAAACACAAGCGAGAAGGCCTTGAAGATGAGTGATTTCTATCCGTACTGACCAGCCTGGCTGAGCCATTTCGGTCTAGAGAAAGCTCTTGGGGATGATCAGGAACCCCCATTCCATTTCACTAAGTAAGCCACTATATTATGCTACAAGCAATTATAGAATCACTTAGCCTAAATAAGATTATTGTAAAGTGAAATATCAGGAAAAAAAGTTTAATGTTACTGAATAAAACATAACCTCCTTAGCCTGACAGAGGATGTAAGATCTGGTTAAACCCACTTCTTTCCTTTTATTTTGTGATCCTGCAAGACAAAAATATTCATATTCCCCTTTCCCAATCACTTCCATCCCCTTCTACCCATGACTCATTGCTCTCAACGTTTTTCAATCAGCCAGTCCTTATGCCCTCTAGTCTATCCATCATCTCTCCACTAGCCTCACTTCCCTGTATTGCCAGACACATCCATGTGTCCTTCTGCAGCAGTCGGCTGGCACCCCAGGCTGGGTTTGCTCAAGCCGATAATTTCCTTTTCTGTTGGACTGTGTGTGGTCTTATTATGAGACTTGTTTTCATCCCAAGTCACCCTTGGGCTCTCAACACACACCTAAGCTGTTGTCCTCCGCATTGTAGAACATCCTCCAGCAATGCCTGAAAGATGGAGATGCATATACATGACAGGGGATTCATTATTTGCAGTACATGTCTGTAACGTTAATTGGCCTGATATAGGAAAAGGGCTTGAACGGCTTCTCACTTCCTCCCTTTCACTGTCTGCCATCACAGCTGGAAGTAGCTGCAGAGGTTGAATTTCACCCAGACTTCGGGGAGAAGGTAACCTAATCTCGCCAGTGTGGCAAAGACACGGTTGACTAGTCCTGGAGTTTAAGCTGAGCCTGCAGATTCAGAGGATGGTTTTCTGCTTGGGCTGAGCATTGCTGGAGGATGGAGGAGAATGGTGCATACAAGGATGCATGACTGGGTGATTTCTAGTCTCAGATAAGACCTGGTTCTTTGTCATCAAAGTTTCCCTGAAGTTTGGGCCATTATTTTTGAAGCCAGCCATGCTTGTGCGGTGTTCTCATATGCTCAAGATAGTGGCTGTTTGCATTTGTTTTTACTTTCATTCCTTGAGATGATGGCTGCATGGTTCTGTGTTCTCATTTTGGAAATGGAGAAAATACAAAAAAAAAAAAAAATGTAACTGCCTGCCACAAGAGGTTGACTGAATGTTAAGTAAATGAAGACTTACAAACAGAGCAGAGGCTTGCCCTAGAACATGCAATGGAAAACTGGTTAAGACCATGGCTGTGTGAGTCCCCCAGGACCCACAGGTGCTGAGGGACAGGGATTAGATATCATGGGCTCTCGGTGGGCAGTGCTGGAGGCACAGCATGGAGTCCAGGTGTATTAGTTAGCTCCACAATTCTGTGGTAAAGTCTTGATGGAGACAACGTGGGAAGAAAAACCTAATTTCATGTTTGTTCATCAGTTCCAGAAGGTTTCAGTGTATCATGGAAGCAAAGATATGGTGTTGTACAAATTCTGGTTGTATTAAAAGAAACTCAGAGCCAGATATTGGGGAAAGGTTGAAATATCAAAGAGAGAAACACTACAGTCAAATCTCACCCAGCTGTCTTCCAGCATCCTCATTCTGGTCGATTCCAATGCCTGCTGTCTTCCTGTGCCTGACTTAAATACCTTCTTTACGGAGATGTATCACATCCAGGTTAAAATTAAAGGCTTGAGCTACTACTGTTTGGTAGTTAGGCTATGAACTCACAGAAACATAGAAAGAGCTCTGTCTCTGGAGTTATAGGATTAAAGATGTAGGTCATCACACCCTGGGCATAACTCACCAGTCCTGGACTCTCACCCATGCTGGGATTAAAGGTGTGTGACATCACTGACTGGCTTTTGGCCTTGTACTCACAGAGATCCTCTGGATCCCTGTGCTGGGATTAAAGCTGTGAGTTACCACTGCTCTGTTATCCCTTGAACTCACTGAGATCCAGAATGATCTCTGTATCCCAAGTGATGGAAATAATGTTTTATACTACCTCTGTCTGGCTTGACTGTGGGTGGATTTCTTCTGTGATATTCTAGACTGGATTTATTAAATATATAACATATCACCACATATCTCCTTTTGTGTCAAAAATTAAAAGGTTATAACTAACATAAGAAAAATCATATAAAATAGGTACAATTATGTACAATATATACAAACAATAATTACATGAGTAATGCCCAGTCAATTAACAACTGACAAATTCAAAGAAAATATTCCATTATTTAGCTTATTTTGGTGCATCCAAAGGACTATACCTAATCCAGTTTTATCCAACTTGTATTACTAACAAAAAACTATATTTCAATGTCTCTTAAACTTATACACTTTAACTTCTAAGTGAGTTTCATTTCTAAAATTGTCACTAGAAAACTATAACTATCTCATCTTCAAATCCCTCAGAGACCCAAGAAGGAAATAATCTTAACTAATTAAACAGCATGGGTAATCAAGCAACTTCCAAAAAATGTAAGAAATAAAACAGCTGACTACCTGGACAGTCACCCAAAGTTCTTCTGTTTTGTTGAAGCATCCATCTTCAGCCTACAGGCCTAGCATGTCTGACAGACTTCTCTCGGAAGCAGGATATTTTCAAAGACTTTCCTACCTTGTCTTGGCAAGGTTCAGCAATTCTTTTGTGTGTGTGTGTGTGTGTGTGTGTGTGTGTGTGTGTGTGTGTGTGTGTGTGTTCTCCTTATATGTTTTGAATATCATACTGTCAGAAGTCAGGCAAAAGTACTTTCTTGCCCAGTGGCTAGCTTTTATCACAAAGAAGGTCAACTCATATGGAGGAGTTTCCTTGATGTCCATAATCTTCTCTGAAGTAGATTGATGCTGCCAGGAGCAAATGTCCCTTTGTCATAAAAATAATAAGAACCTATGTTTTTAAAATCTCTTAAATGCCATATTCTATGGATCTCTGAATTGTCTGAAGAAGAGCTGTTCATTTAAATATATCTGATCTTGAAAACATATCTAATGTGAACTATAACCTTGATTGTAATGTCTAACTACTAACCTGCATTTATTTATATCCTAATTAGTTGTTAATAACTTTCATGGAATAGCAATTTGTATCACATTGTTAGATGAACTGTATAAATATAATACATTGAACAAAGAGAGATATATGTACAGTGACAAGATTTGTCTCAACTTTATATCCATATAAACAATTTGTATACAATATATAAAAATTCAATGCAGTATAAAATATTCAAAGCTACTAATTGCTTTTTTTAAAGTAGATTCAACAATCTACCCTTATATGCTATAATATCTGTATCCCCATTTTTGCTTCTTTCCTTCATTTTTAAACAAGAACCTTGAATTTAATCTCTCTTCTTTAGCTTTTTCCTTATCATAACCAATAACAATTTTTAACCAATTACCCTTAACAATGTTAAGCCTCCATAACCCACTGAAAGACCAAAAACCACCAACCCCACCTCTTGGGAATGTAGGTGCCGTGCCCTTAAATTTATTTTCTGCTGTCTAGGGGTGATGACATCTTTGGGGAATCCTGAAATGTGTTATTGTCAAGTCCTGAAATAAGTAGCTGTATCATTTGTTATCCAGTCTCTGCAGAGAAGGAATGTGCATGGCTTGTCTCAGGTCCTGGCTAGTCTGTGAAGCTGGTTCATCTCAATTAGCCACCTTGAAATTGTCCTGAACAGTTTGTAGTCTAAATCTAATCTTTGGTTGGTATTTATCAGCCTAATGACTTTGTCATAGTCCATGTGAAATTATCTTTGTTGGGCCTCATCTTCTTTTTGGATACTTCAAGTCTGCAATTAGGCATTGTCATGGATCACCAAAGAAATCTGATAAAAGACTAAAACCCAATACAATGAACAAGAAGCTAAAGATATAAGTATTTTTGCTGACATAGGATTAGTAACAATAGAATAGTCCCTTATTTTTAGTTATTCTTCTGTCCCATATTACATGGCTCTTCTAATAAGATACAGAGATTTTGCATTTTCCTTTAACAAGTATGCTTGAGTTTAGAGAAGGAGAGAGCCACACTCCAACTCTAAAGCCAGCTCTAAATTATAATTGAACTGAGACTTGAACTTTGTTTTACAAATAAATGAGATTTTTACCCTGTAGAGTATATTGGTACCAATAGGTCTGATATTCTTTTGCTTCTGAATTTTTCTGGATAGCTTCCCTTATGTTGTAGATGTCCAGATGTCCAAGGTCTTTTAACTTCTTAAAGATGGGTATTTCCGATTTTCTGTAAAGACAAAAACAAAAATGTGCCCCCAACCTTTTGTTTTTTCTTACAACTTAAAGAATTATAATATGGGTTAATGAGCCATCAGTTCTTATTTTCATGAAGTTTCTCCAGTTCAAATCAAGTCTTTATTAATTTTGATGGTATTCATAACTTTTCTTCACCTGTGGAAACAAAAGCAAAACCCCTTCCCCAACATAGCACATAGCCTGGCTTCCGTTCTGAGGTTAGTACATCTTTGAAGTAGACAGGCTGCTGATTTAGTTCAGCTCTTTTTTCTATAGTCCAATGTCTTTCAGAAGTTGTTTCTTTTTCATTAGCATTGAGAAAATTCAAAGTTAATAAAGCATTATATAGTCTATTTCAAGAGTTCTTTGTTATTCCCTTCTGTTTATTTAGCAACCCTTTTAGAGTTTGATTTGATATCTCTATGACTGCTTGCCCTGTAGGATGTTATGGTATTCTTGTAATACGCTTTATATTGTAATAAGCAAAATATTATTCATTTTATTAAAGACAAATGCCAGAGAATTATCAGTCTGAATTTGTACAAGTATTCCCATAATAGCCTTAACTTCTAGCAAATGTGGGATTATAGAATCAGCTTTTTCTGAAGTCAAAGTAGTTGCTCATTAAAATCCTGAGAATATATTTATTGTATGATGTACATACAATAATTTACTTAATTTATCAAATTCTGTAAAATAAAATACTTCCATCTGCCAGATTTTATTTTTATATATACTTTTAGGGTTACTTCCTTCTGGCAATGGAATTTAGTTATGGAAGGAACAGGTGGGACATATTTTACAGTTTATTTGACTTGTGTCAAGTGATAAAGAAATCTTTCTTTTTTGATTCTTTGATTTTGGTGT
This sequence comes from Sigmodon hispidus, assembly GCA_004025045.1. Lineage (NCBI taxonomy): Eukaryota > Metazoa > Chordata > Mammalia > Rodentia > Cricetidae > Sigmodon > Sigmodon hispidus. Next base: position 5,669 of record PVIH01003117.1, read on the forward strand.
GATGTTTTTATAAAACTCTGAGTCTTCTAGCACATTTCTTATTAATAATTTATCTATTTCATCATTACCTTGTGCTAAAGTACCTGTCATACCCATATAGGAATGATTGTGTGTTATATAGAAGGGATGATCCCTATTCCTGATTATTTCTTGTAACATAATAAACAATGAAGTTAATTCTGACTCATCATTAATAAAATCAGCAGTTTCAATGTGTAAAACAACTCTTTCTGCATACTGACAGTCAGTGACTATGTTGAGAGGTTCAGTAAAATCCATTATTACCATCACGATAACATGTAATTCTGACGTTTTGACAGTTAAAAAGCATGAGCCACTTTACTCATATTTTCTGATTTGTCATTTGCCTTTCCTAATTTGTCATCAGTATAAAATGTAGGCTTTCCAGAAATTGGTTTATCTCATACAACACAAGGAAGAATCCAATTAGTTTTCTTTAAATATTTAATTGTTTTGCTTTGAGAATATTTGTAGTTAATATCTCCCTCAAAATTACTTCAGAATCTTTGCCAAGGTTTACTTTCTACCCATAACTTGTCAGTTTCTTCGTTAGTTAAAGGTACACCAAGTCCTGCTGGGTCCATTCCTGTCAGTTGACAAAGTCTTAATTTTCCTTTAAAAATCAATTCAGAAATTGTTTCCACATATGTGTTTAACTTTTTTACTCAATTTATATGGTGGAAATATCCATTCCAATATAGCATTTTTCCTTTGCACTAAAATTCCTGTAAGAGTATGCTTAGAAGGCAAGATAACTAGAATGTAATTAAGGTCTGGATTCACAAGATCTACATGTGCATCCTATAATTTCTTTTCCACCAAAGCCATTTCCCTCTCAGCTTCAGATGACAATTTTCTTGGACTATTTAAGTCCTTTTCACTATTTAAGGTTTTGAATAAATTATCCAGTTCATCACTTTTATTCCAATAGGGGGTCTTAAATTGGCAATGTTTCCTAGTAATCTTTGAAAATCATTAAGTGACTTCAGTCTGTCTCTCCTGATTTTTATCTTTTAGGGTCTAATGTTTTCTTGACCTATTTTGTAACCTAAATAATTAGTGGCATCTCCCCTTTGTATTTTTTTTCAGAGGCTATTTGTAATCCCCAAACAGGTAAAATATTTTTCACTTCTTCAAATGTTTTTTTCTAAGATATCAATATTGGAATCAGCCAACCAGATGGCGTCCATGTAATGATAAATTGTAGATTGTGGGAATTTTTTTATGCATTTGTTCTACTAGCCTTTGTACAAAATACTGGCACAGAGTGGGACTATTCAGTATTCCTTGAGGGAGAACCCTCCACTGATATCTCTTTACAGGCCAAGAATTATTATAAGTGACATTTTAAGGCAAATTTTTCTTTATCTTGTTCTTGTAAAAATAAAGAAAAGGTCTTTTAATTGATAACTATAATGGGTCATTTTTTAGGTAATAGAGAAGGCAAAGAAATTCCAAATTATAGAGAGGCCATCGGCTGGATCACCTTGTTTATTGCTCTTAAATCTGTTACCATTCTCCACTCTCCAGAGTTCTTCTTAATAACAAATATAGGAGAATTTCAAGGTTTAGTTGATTCTTTTATATGCTAAGCATTTATCTGCTCCTGCACCAGCTGCTCTAAGGCCTGCAGTTTCTCTTATGTTAAAGGTCTTTGATGAACCCATATAAAATGTTAGCCATTTTAAAGGTAGTGCTGTGACTGTTTTTGAAAGATCAACAGCTGTTGTGCCTTGTTTCTGTACAACCTGGATAGTTTATGACAATTTCTCATAATACCTTCTAATATTTCTCCTGAAAATATGTGTTAGTTTATGGTTTATTTCTGTGTTTGGAGGAATGTTAATCTGTGTGTTCTATTGTTGTAGTAAATCTCATTCCCATAATTTTATAGCAATGTTAGCCACATATGGCTTTAATATTCTTCTCTGTCCTTCTGTTTCTATATACTCAACCTATCTTGCACTCTCTTTTACCTGGGATAACAACCCAGTTCTCCAAAACAGCATTTACTTCCTGAATGAGACAACTTGGATGTCATGACTGTGGTGAAATTATTGATGCATCCATCCCTGTGTCCAATAAACCTTCAATAATAACATTTCTTTGTACTTTAAACTTTGCCCTTTATTCATTAACAGAAGTTTCCCAGAATATTTGCTTTATAATTTTTCCTGAAGCTTTTTTTTTTTTACTTTTTTTATACATTTTCTATCATTCACTGTAGTATGTCTCTTTTTTTTTTACTTTTTTTCTTTTTTTCATTTTTTATGTCTTTTTAAAATAGGTTTTAATATCTTTGTTCTGGGAAGGTGTTTCCTTCACGATGGCAGGGTATCATTGAACTGTATTGAATATGGGGGCTTTTGAAAGCCCTTCTGGAGTGTTTCATGAAGGCAGAATGTAACCTTTTCTGCCCCTTGTTCACCTGCATTCATTAGTTCAATGTCTACCTTTTTCACATCTCCTGCATACTCTAGAAGGGAGGGGTGTTCTCTTGAAATTATCCCTAACAAAGGAACTATTTCTGGGAATGCCTTGATTACAATTTCTTTTTATGTGACCTTGCGTTCCACAAATATAACATTTAACATTTTGCCTTTTTCTTATACTTCTAGAAATAACCTCTCCTTCCCAGGTATCATCACTGTTATAAGGCTCTACATTAGTTATCTTACAAATCCAATCTTCCAAGTGTGCTAACCTTGCTGTTAATGATATGATATATTATTTTACATTGTATATTAATATTCTCAAATACAGCCATTCAGTTATTATTCACCTAGCTTCTCACTCCAGTATCATTCTGTTTACTGCTGCAGATAATCTCTGCAAAAAGTTTGTAAAAGTTTCTTTTGGGTTTTGAATTACTTTTGTGAATAATTCAGCTTTCTTTGATATTTCTTCATTCCAATCAGAAGCATTTAGTGCTGCCATGCGGCATAAATCCAGAGTGTTCTCATGGCATAAGGACTGTCAATATCAGCATCATTCCCTTCCCCAAGAAGATGGTCTTGGGAGACTTCTATACGCCTGGCTCAGCTTCTTTGTTCTGTTGTTTTAGCCTTCTCCTTTCACCATGTTTTCCACTGTAAAATTGACCCAGCCTTCAAAACAGCAGTCACCATATCTAACCAGTCCTTAGAGGTGATCTGTCTACATGAGAACCAGAAATTTAACATTTGTTTTACAAATGATGAGTTCATCCCATATGTCACAATTGCTTCCTTGATTCTTCTTAATTCTAATATTTGTACCAGAGCCCAAGAACTTCTATATTATTTTTATCATTTTGTGATTTATTTAAGGTTACTGGATATTTTAATGTTGGCTGTCTGATAACCTTAGGCTGTTTTTGTGTAATCTTAGATGAGATTCCTGAAACTGGTTCTTTATATTCTTCTGTTTGAGTTTGAATGTCTTTGTGTTCTCTCCTAACACACTTTTCTAAGACTTTTTTTCTTGACATTCTCATTAACTGACTTTTTAAATGATAAAACAGAAATAATAAAAAATAATATTTATAACAAACATTATGTTCATTTTCCCATCTACTTTGTCTCTTCCTTTACTGGTTCTAATATCAAATTGTCTAGAGAAAGATCACAAAAAGACCAAGCACCCACCATTGATTTAAACAAATTTTCCTTTTTTAAAAAAAAAAATAAAATAAAATGTCTGATGTACTCACCAATCTAATTGTCAGTGTTGACTCAAATGACTGTGAAGTGGGACAGCTACATAGTATGATGGCAGCCCAAGGAGGGGTTCAACAAGAGGAAAAAAGCCCACAACCCACCTGGAGAAAGAGGCCACTACCTGAAAAACTATGAAATGATGAAAGTGAAATGGAAACACATGTGGCCGGTCTGCCTAAGCCTGGAGGCTAGCTCAGAACAGAAAGCCTAGCCAGCTGATATCTCACAGATATTTTCTGGATCCCTGTGTTGGGACTAAAAGTGTGATTTACCACTGTTCTGTTATCCCTTGAACCCACTGAGATCCAGAACAATCTCTGCCTCCCAAGTGATGGAACTAATGGTGTGTGCTACCTCTGCCTGGCTTGACTATGGGTGGATCTCTTCTCTGATATTACTGTCTTTATTAAATACATATCACCATAGTTTCGTAAAGTTCACAGACAGCACAATGTGAGAATGGTTAGGGAGGGGAAGTGAAGTTCCCTCATCATGATGGACCATAAGAATGCAGGACAGAGCCAGAAGTGGACTTAACTTTCAAAGGCCCATCCCTAAAAACTTACGTCCCCCAGATAAGCCACACCTCATAAATGTTTCCAAAGAGCGCCATTATCAAAAGATAAAGAGCTCAAAACTTGAACCAGTGACAGAATAAGAGGCTATAGTTGGAGCCTCTCATCTTCCAGACCTTTCCATAGGATGAAGCTGCTTTCCTTGGTCCTTCAATGTTGTGACCAAGATCCTGTCTGTGTGCTTTGAGGGTTTCTAATATAGCCTCAAGCAAAGAGGCTGGCTCTGTGGTGCACTGCAGTGTGGGTGCTAGGGGAACAGAGCCAGCTAAAGGCTCTGTATGTTCGAGCTAGAATACATAAAATCTAAAGAAAATGTGCCCTGAATAAAGCAAAGGCTGATCCATAGCTAGGGTATGGACTGGCATCAGGAAACCTCAGTTTCCCGTGTCCTTCATCACAGTAGTGACACTTTTTCTGGATGTAGTTCCTTCTAGTCTAGAATGTGTCTATTGGTTTCCAGGCTCTAAGGCTAAGCCATGGCTTTGGTAAACCTCACATCCCTCAGGAAGGCTGTTATGACGTACCCCATCTGAGCTCATAGATGGTTACTCTCCCACATCCTCCCTGGCTCCTAATGGACCATCCCATGAGTCAAAAGAAGAAGATCCATTTCTGCTAATCTGTAGCTCCCCAAATATGGACTCTTCATGCACAGAGGACATGGGTGACAACAGCCATATTATGAGACTATTATTTTTCAATTACAATTATATTTTATCTATGATTGTGTCAGAACATCTGTATACCTGCCAGAGTACACATGTGGAGGTCAGAGGACAACATGCTCTCTCCTTACACCATGTGGGCAGGAAGGGCTCTTACCCGCTGAGCCATCTCATTGGTCCTCACATGGGGTTTTAAATCCCCGTTTCCCTTTGTGTCTGACTGACAAGTGACTTCAGGTCTCATCTCTGCAGCAGCTGGACTATCAGGCAGAGCTAAAACCCCAGGAGTCTGACGGGGACAATTCTGAAGATGCCCTGTTCTTCGAGACAGCTGCACATTTGCTGTTAGTTTCCAAGACACTTTGAGGAGAGGCTGAGACAAGCCCCAGTGCACCTCCCCCATGCTGTGCCTGATTGGAGTGGACAGTGCTGTCTGAGGGCTTTTACTGGTTTGTGGGTTTTCTGTTTTTCTCATGGCTGAACTTTGTTTTGCACTTGTAAATCTGGACCTAGCTTGTCCCCTCTGTGTGTGACTACCCCCCCTCCAAGGAAGCTTTGACCCCTGTGTGTTCTCACGGAGGTGGCTTATTTTCTAGGATACCAGATTAGAGGTCAGAGGGAGCCTGGGGGCTCAAGACTCCTCTGCTCCTCTGTGCACTTGCTTTAGACTCACAGGCTGTTCCAGCTCTTCTCTGTATCAGTGGCTGTGCAGCTTGGCGATGTGGCGATGATGGAGCCCATGTGACTCTGAGATAAGTTGTCATTTACTTTACGAGATGAGAAATCTGTCCTTGAACAGCAGTCTCCCCGCCCCACTCCGGAGCTGCTGATTGAGCTGGGGCTGGGTGGGGGGGTGCAGATACATGCATAAGGAAGAGGTTGGTCTGAGAAAGGCTTCTATTTCTTTTGTACTTTTCTAGGGGTAAAACAAATTACATTGCCATAGAAACTTCATTTTCTATATATTTTTCACGAAGTTTCTCAACCACTCAGAAACTGTATGGAGATAGGATCAGACACAGAGCACAATTTAAACCTAGTTAAATAGAATCTGATTTATATTCCTGAACCCAGAGACCAGACCGTGTATTAATAAACCATCTCTGGGGGAAAAGCGAAGTTAACATTCCAAAACTTATCCCAGGCTGCATCCTCCGCCATTTATCATGGACGTTCAAATTCCCCACGGCGCTCAGAACAGAACATTTGCTTTGCAGAAAGTCGGATAATATCAAGTCCGAGAGCTTCATTTCTCTGCAGGGAGGATACACACACCAGACTATATCTTTGGGCTAAAAAAACCAGTGAGATGTGCTGCTGGCTTCCATGCTGGTCCTGGCTGAAGACTCAGCAGGGGTCTCTTCCCTACCACAATTGTAGCTACCATCTACCGGGACCGATGGACATCTGCTAAAAATGCAAACACAGTACACAGTATGCTTGGATGTGCAGCTTCAAACACTTTCCCTCACATGCACGGTGGTGGTGCATGAGGCAATTCATGCGATTGTCTCACACTAGCATTGTGAGTATCTAATCTATATTTTAATAGCTTAGCGAGACATGACACCAAGAACAATGCCCAGTACCCGTCATGCAGTGGGCCCTCACATGCCTGGCAACTGATTCATCACCAAGCAGTGTAATCTGTTTTCCTAGTCTCCCCTGCTGGCTGGGGAAGGAGATAGAAATGCCTCACAGCACGGGGAAAGTCTGTTTGAAGAGGAGGAAGCCTGCATTGTTTCCTAGAGAAATATTCTCTTCTTCATCTTCTGAATCAAAGAAATGATTTCTTCAATCAAAATTGTCTTGGAGCTAGCATCACCAACACAATGGACATGTTTTCTTACGAACTCTAGGGTAGCCTTTGAGAGAGTCACGTGATTGTGGCCAGCCTCAACCTGGCCATCTGTGACATCTGTGACACTGGGAGATTTTGTTCTTTAAAATCTGAAGTAGCTGTGATTATGGAAAGATGGAGCACTTCAATGCTCCATCATGGGAAGAGGGGCCACTATTCCTGCCCCATCCTGAGGATGAATAGCAGCTAAGGGCTGATGGGCAAAAGAAATGTCTTAGGAAGCTTAGCTTCTCATAAGTTGATCCCTTCCCATGCGCCTGTAAGGAACCACAATTAAAAGTGCAGCTGGTTCCCCAAGCTACACTTAGGTGAATCTTGTCTTTGGTCTACAGTTGTGCTCAATCTGGGCTAAGTAGACATTTGTTAAGGTATCCCCAAGAGAAGTTATTGCAGCACTAACACAATATTCCAGAAAAGAAGGCCATTCAAAGGAGCCCTGATAACACCTGAAAGTCATATTTCTGGCTGTCTTAGCTTCTAAATGGTTGTGACACCAAAAGAAATGGCAGCAATTCAAGCTGACTGACTCTATTAGACATTATTATTAACACCTTAAATTAGTATAGCAAATCCATCAAAACCAACTGATGCTCCAATATCAATGCACTAACATGATCCAGTCAGCACTTACCCCAGGTCCTTGGTGTTAATGTAACTTTGTGCCAATTCCAGAACCCAACACAGATATAAAACAGCAGATGTTGATCATCCCTCCATGTCCTGGCTCTCAGTTTCTCAGCTCTCAAGATGGAGTTTGGTCCTTGATCACCAGGCTTACAATAATGCTGACGACCTTGGCTGACAGGCTCTCTGCTCACTCATTTGTCTTTCCCAACCTGTCTCCTTTGTCCACAGTTAGAGTGCGAAGTGTGTTGGACACATTGGAAAAAGGGTACTTCAGTCATTCAGGGTTCTTCTACACTCAGATCTTCCTTTTGACATCAGTATGGACTCATATAGATTATTATATATAATAATAATTATATATAATAATAATTATATATGTTTATTATGAAAATGTCTGAAACATTTATTATATATAATTATAATTAATTATTTCAGACTGCTATTAGATATTATTTTATGAGTTTTGTTCTAGTTGCTATTGGTGACCCTCTATGGATCCTGGATTATTTCATCATGTCTCTATTGTTCACATTAAGGCCTTTATTGGGCAAAGTATGTTTAAGGGACACTTATTCCCAGACCCTACAAGGCAGCCAAGGCCCATGCTGCCATTTTTTAGCCTAGCTACTCCATCTCAGGATTGATTGTTTCTCTCTAACTATGAGGAATAGCCTCAGCATCTTGTGGGAGATGGTGTCAGAACACAAGATGTTCTTTATTCTGGAGAAAGTTTCACAAGACTCTATGTGTTTATTATATATTTAATAAACCAGTCTGAAATATTAGAGAACAGATCCACCCACAGTCAAACCAGGAGAGTGGTAACTCATTTGCCTTTAATCCTAGCATGGGAAAGACCAAGAGTGGTCATCTCTGCATTTAATAGATCTATGCCATACCTCCAGAGACAGAGATCTTTCTATGTTTCTGTGAGTTCAAGGCCTAACTACCAAAAAGTAGTAGCTTACACCTTTAATTTTAACTCTAGAATATGATTCAGAGATGAACCTGGAGATGAAACAACTGGGCAAAGAAGGTATTTAAGGAAGGCCTAGGAAGGCAGATTTATTCTGTAGAAGCAACAAAGAGCCAGGCTGAAGAAGATGGAAGATGGCTTTGACCCTGAGAAGTTGGCTGGGTGAGAGTTGACTGTGGTCCGTTTCCTCTCTCTGATATTCCAGCTTCTCCCTGATATTTGGCTCTGAGTTTTTATTTAATACCAACTAGAATTTGTATTTCAACTCCAGAACATGCCACACTTTATTTCCAATTTTCACTGAAGCTTAGCAGGTGGACATTATTACCTCAGATGTCGTGATGGGGTGGCCTAATAAACATAGAGAGGAAGGAATCAGATCCTGGCCTTTGCGGTGTCCTCTTTCTAAGGATTCTGCTTTGTGATTCTATATATTGTCTGTCATGGACATAGATATCAAGATTGGAGATCATCTAAGCCTCTAGTGTGTTACTGTAGTGCTGAAACACTGTGGTCAGAGCATCTGGTGCAATGCGGTGAGGTACTGAGGTGCTGTGGTTGGAGTTCTGGTGTGACGTGGCTAAGGTGCTGGGGCACTTTGACTAGCAGGTTGTGGTGAAGGCAGTAGGGTTATCTGTATTGGTTGACTCACTCTCTGTGATCTTACATATATTAGCATGTCTTCAGACCCTTTGTTGAATGTCATGTGCATAGACATCTGCAATCAAAGGTCATTCAGCCTGTCCAGCCATGCACCCTACCCTGACAGCTTTCATTCTGTGGCTCCTACAGAAGCCCTGGATGTACTAATTTCCCTCCACATTCTAAATTAACTCAGCAGACAGCAAGGCTGATGCTTTGCACTCAAGTGGGGCTGGTTTAGAGCCATTGCTATTAGCCTTAAATGAGGCCCTGAAGGAAAATTTAATTCATATCCCCAACACTGCTACACTGTGGACTCAGGGGTGTGATTCCAGGGAAAGGTGAACATGGAAGTTTAAAAATAAGTCTAGTTTCATCCGTCCTCTGAAGACAACAGGGCTTAATTTTTCTCTAACTCTGCTAACCCACCACACACCACAGTCTTCGGCATCTGCTGATAGACACCTACACTGGTTCTATGAATCAGCTGCTGTGAGCAATGATGTCCAGCATCCTTCTGCTGAGCTGACTTAGAGCCCTTCAGGTGCACACACATTAGGACTGGCTTGTCATATTATGAGTAACCCAGACTTGGAAAGTTGCGTGTGTATTTTCTCTCATGGTGCGTCTTACAGTTTCATAAGTCCGTAAAGCCACACAGACTGGTGGAATGGAGGACAAATGTCAGCAAGAGGAAAGGAGAGGAGGGGAAAGATGTAAAGGGCTAAATGTGCTCATACTTGAGCTTCAGGAAACGCACCTCCACGTACAGGGAATTCACAGTAATGATCTTTCTTGAAGCAAGCGTTCCCTCCCTTCTGAGGTGAGAGCTTGTGCACCCCATCACTGAGGTTTCCTCAGGTTCTGCAGGTTCAACTGAAGCAACACTAGGGATCTGAAGTAGCCCAAAGTCCCAGTGTTTATGTTTCAGCTCCAACTTGCCTTTAGTCCCTTTCAGCTGAAAGATGACCCTCTGTTACAGCCTGGGTGGCCTTGCCATGCATACGTCACAGGAGGGGTGGGGCTGTCTTCCTGAACTACTGTGAACTTTCAACTATAGAATCAGAGCCTGGAAGGAAAGGTGCTGCACCACAGTGTCAGACAAAGGCCAAGAACTGTGTTGTGAATGCTCTCTCTCTCTCTCTCTCTCTCCCTCCTTCCCTCCCTCCCTCTCTGTCTTCTCTTCCTCCTCCTTTTTATCTTCCCCCCTCTGGCATAAAGAGAGGTTGGCAGGCACCTAAACACCATGAAGAAAGTATAGAGCAAGCTGTTTGAACATGTGCGCCATTTAGAATTGATTTGGGGAAGGAATATGCATGTGTGTACATTGCTCAGCATTCATGTACCCTTATCCATGCAGTTGCTGGTAGAGGCCATAGACTGACTTCAGTTATCTACCCCTACCCTGTCACTCCCCACCTTATTTTTGAGATAGGTGCTGCCACACAAGGAATCAGCTTCTAGGATCCATTATCTTTTGGATCCTTCTGTCTCTGTCCCCAGCACAAGAGTTACAGATGAGCAGAGTCATGCCTTGCATTTATGTGTATTCTAGGGATATAATTCAGTTCTGGAGTTTGTGTAGCAGGGCTTGCATTCCATGAACCATTTCTCTAGCCTTTATCAGGACTATTTTTTATGAGGAAGAAAGATGATTGCTTTCCCAGTGTTTGTTCATTTAGAAACAAGTGTGCACAGCTGAAAAATCAGAAGAGAAAAACACACAGAAGAACATGTAAGCAAACATACAAAAAGATAAAAACACACTAAGCTATAGTCTAGACTAATAAACTTTATATAACTATGTGAAAATATAAATTCGCAAATATGATATATTCTACCAGAAACCAATAAAAAATGGCTGATGGACAGAGAAGGCTGGCGGAGGTCATTCCAATTTCTAATCACTTAATTATTTTCATACCCAACTCTCGTGATACAGATGTTCCAGAAAGAGAATTTTTAAAACTAAACCATTTTCTATGATAATTTCCTGAGGGACTGACCCTATGGAGGTACAACCAACTTCTGACAAGCTGAGGTGAAAGGGACTCTGGCCAGTGCCCCATTCTACAGCAGGATGCACAGTCTTGCATTGACCCTCTTGCCTCTTATGCAACGACCATGATGTCAGAGACCCAGTGACTGCCTTTTCTATTACCCTGATGATACCACATGACCAAGAAACCTATGAAAAAAGAGTTTAATCTGGGGTTCATGGTTGCAGATGATTGCAGTCTATGATCTTTATGCTTCTTTATGGCAGGAAGCATGACAGTGGACAAGCTGCTATGGCACTGGAGAAGCAGTTGAGGACTTACTGATTCACAAGCAAGAAGCAGACAGACAACTGGAAATGGCATGGATTTTGAAAACAGAGCCCACCAACACTGGCACACCTTCTCCCAAAAGGCCACACTACTAATCCTTCCCAAGCAGTTCCACCAGCTGGGGACCAAGCATTCAAATATACGAGCTCATAGGGGCCATAGTCCCACAAACCACCAGGACTGTGTTACCTCACCACCTACATGACCTCTACATTTGAGCATGAATCACTGTAAGGCTTGGGAACTTGATATCAAGATTGAAGCTGAGGCTGGGTTTCCACTTAAGACATGCATACAGCTTCAACAGAAGCAGTAGTCATTTCCCTGCAGGTGGAAGGTTCTAGGTGGTTAACCTCAGTGCCATCAAAAAGAATGTCCTGTGAAGCTGGTGAGCTCTGCCCATATGACTTTTTTTTTTTTTTTTTTCAAAGACCTGTCAGAGCATATCACGGCTTTCAAGATGAGCTGCTGGAGCAGCTAACACTGATTGCTATTCTGATAGGATCTGGAATCATCTATAACACAAGCTCTTGGGCATGCCAATGAGGAAGTTTCTAGATCAGGAATGGCATCCCATCTTCTCTTGGGCCAACCTTTGTTCACAGTCAGAGCAGGTACTGAGAGCAGGACCAGCTTCATAACCTATCAGTACATATGAGCCCCGCCCCCTCAGGCTGCTGCAAAAACCATGAAACTCAGTTACTGAAAGAAAGCCTGAGAGGAGAGGTTGCCACCTCATGCTCTGGCGACAGAAGCAATATAAATGAGGCCACAGAATGGGCTTCATTTTTCTGTGCAGAAGTTCGTGTTGCTGATGGGCTGACAGTCCACTTAAGAGACCACATAACCCCACATTTTTGTTGCAGGCTTCTTCTACTTCTAGAATCTTCTGTGTATGTTTTCTCGCTTTAAAAAAAAGAGAAAGAAAGAAAATGCACATGAGATTTCCTTAGCAGTTTTCAGGGGCCCTGGTGAGAGTTTAAAAGGAGACCACCTGAGATTCTGTTTTCTTTCTTTCTGCTCTTCAGCAAAGAAAGCAATTTGAGGTTTCCAGGGCATCTTCCAGGAGCTGTTGGTGGTGCAAGAAGAGAGAACATAGCCTAGCACCAAGAGCTGATCAGCACTGGAGAGACAGCTTCTCTCTTCCCTTTTATGAGCATTGTGCAACCTGAGAACTCTGGCAAGACAGCCCTCCTCTGTTTCCTCTTCTTCTTCTGTTTGTGGGTCCCTGAGGGCTTCAGACAGAGCACCTAGACTTCAGTCTTCACATCAGGCAGAAACTTGTCACTACGGAGGCTCTTCTGGGACACACTGGCACAGCACAGATCAAAACAGAGATGAGGGACCCTGTTCCCTGCTGCTTTTCTGTTCAGCCATCATAACAGCTCCAGCAGAGAGAGGGTACAAAGATGTCTCTACTGCACAGTCATCCACTTCTACTTTAGAAATAAAATAAAACATTCATATTTTTAAAATAGGAATAACGGACCCTCCCAGTCTTAGGGCCCAGAGATGACTGTGGTCTTGGAACGTCGCTCTCTGCACCTTTCCTGTTTCCCCATGTGTATGAGGAATGAAGGAGAGAGCCGGACTGCGATAGTCAGCTGAAATTCCAACACTTTGAAGGCAGAGGCATGAGCATCATGAGTTCAAGGCCTGGGGTGTATCTCACCATAATTAACAGAACAAAATGATAGGAACAGAAAGCATGTAGCTACCTTCACTACGCACGAAGTGTGCTTTGAGGAAGTGACTCAAGAACAGTCTTGAGTGGAAACCTCATCACACAGAAAGAGAGTGAATAGGAAAATGAAACAAAGACAGGAGAATGTATTTAAGTCTAGAGATCTCCAGAGCCCTGGAAGAACAATGAGAAATGGGTTGCTAAAGACACACATGTACACACCACACAGAACACATACACAAACATGCATACACACATATATAATACACACATAAAAACACTTACAAAATGCACACACACACAAACATAACACACAAGACACAAATATACAAATATACAATATACACATCACATACAAAACACACACATACCACCACCATCACCATCATAAAAAAAAAATTACACATAGAAAAAAATAGTCCAGAGTGGAAAGAGGGCTTAGTTGATAAAATGCTTGCCTTGTGAGCATTAGAACCTGAGTTCAAGCCCCACAACCACCACCAACAAAAGAAACATCTGGGCTTGGTGGTTTGACCTTGTGATCCCAGTGCTGGGGTGTAGTTGGAAGCAACAGGAGGATCCCAGCCGCATGCTCATCAGGCGGTCTAGCCTAATGGGTGATGTGTGGACCAGTGAGACACCTGGGTCCAATTTGATGGCAGAGAGCATGGAGCAACAGCTGAGACTGTTCTCCAACCTGTACTGCCACACGCACATGAAAACAAAGATATTTTAAAACAGTAAGGAAAGAAAGATAGAAACCCACACAATAACTCACCCTCCGTGGTGGAAGTCCTGGAGTTCTTTCAAGGTCAAGAAGGAGGCAAGGGTAGCAGGTCATGCTACCAAACAGAGTGGGAAGTTTCAGTCTGAGCCACTGTGTAAGCCCAGGGGAAAGGTTCACTTAGTCAGGAGCATGTGAACACGCTCTCAGGAATAAAACCTTCAGAGATTATGCCCTCAAAAGGTGAGACCTAATAAACGAAGTCTGTAAAATATGGAGGTACAAAATCAGCACACAAAAGCCAGTGCATTCCAATCCCCTAATGAGGCACCATCTAAAAGGAAAATTACAAAAGTAATTCTGCCTACAACAGCATCACAGAGAATAAAAGTACTTAGGAATTAGCTTAACGGAAGAGGTGAAAGACGTGAAGAGAAAACCACAGAACACTTCAGAAGCTTTCTCTATTGTCATAAAATACTTACAATATAAAGCTCCTTTTCAACCATTTTTAATGCTCAGATCAGCAGCCTTAAATACATCCCATTGTTGCCCAACCGATTTCCAGAGTGGTCTCCTCCCACCCTCCTCCCTTCTCCCTCCTCTTTTTCTATCTATACCTGCTCCCCCTCCCCCCATCTCCTTTCCTCTATTGCCTTCTTCCTCTTCTTCCTCCTCTCTTCTCTTTCCCCTTCTTCCTCACCTCTAGTCCAGCCGTTCTCAAATTATGAAACATGACCCCTTCAGGGGTCCAATGACCTTTTCCCAGGGGTCTCCTAATACTAATCAGAGCTATTTACATTATAATTCATAATAGTAGCAAAATTACAGTTATGAAGTAGCAATACAAATAATTCTATGGTTGGGGGGTCGCCACGACATTAGGAGCCATATTAAAGCGTCACGGCATTAGGGAGGTTGAGAACCACTGCCTTAGTCTAACCCTGCTTCCTCTTCCTTCTTCTCTCCTTCTCTTGCTCAACGCAAACACTGGAGAACACTTAGGCTGCATGCTACTTCTTTATTCTGCTGCTGTGTCCCCTTTGGCAACAATCGGACCCAGTGAGAGGCCGACACAGGGGACATGTCACCCTGCTCTATGGATAAAGCAGGGCATGTGGACCACCCTGAGTTTTTGATCTGAGTCCTTCCTTACCAATCAGACCACCAGTGCTCTGTTTCACACTTGGTATACCCTGCTTACCCTTCACCTCCTCATTCCTCAGCTAGCTGAAATGTCCCTCTGCCCATGTCTTTGCTCGAAGGTCACCCCCTCCGACAAGCCCTCCTCTCCCACTCAGAGCACTAGACACATCCGTCTCCATGTACCTGAAGGTATCATCCTATTGCTTCTCCACAGACGACTGCCCTGCCCCTTCCCTCTTCGTCTACTAGACGCTGGACTCAGTGCAGACACTGTACATACTCTCTCAATTTCATGTCCTCAGATGGCTTGACCAAATCCGACTGTGATGGGTCTATGCACCCAGCTCAGAAATTGGCATTCTAGCTTCCTCCTCCACTTGTCTGCTAACATCTAGGGACCTGACTCAGCAAACCTACTGCTGCCTTGATTTGACCCCCACTGGCCAGCCCTTAGCAAATCTAAGACTGCTCCTCAAACCCACTTATGCCTTCTGTTTCTTCCTTCCTTGCTATAAATGGATGCTCAGAGTTGGAATGTCCATGAGGAAACCTTCCTCTCCTGAATCCACTGCCTCTAGTCCTGCCGTCAAACAGCCTAAGAGGGCTAATGCTGTCTTAGAACATCAATGAAAGCTGTGAGACTGCCACACTTGGTCATTTGGAGAATGCTCCCATTTCAGGAAGGAACCTTCTCCAGGCCCTGCTGGGCACAGCACAGTACTCAGGTTCAGGATGCACACACTAAGCATGTGATGCCAGGTCACAATCATGGGTTAAGTCTATAGCAGCATACTTGATCGCTGTAGCCGAGGGAGACACTGATGTTTTTAATGATTCTGAGCTTTTCTTTCGATGAAAGAACATAAGCACAAGAGAAGGAAACAGGCAGGTTCAAAAGAAACCAACTGTTTGGCTTGATAAATTAATCACAGATCTAGAGGACTGTGCTGTCACGTGTTGCCCTAGGGCGAGGCTCTAGATAGATGCAGACTCTGCCAGCATTGCCAGGGCCCTGCACCACACACCTGGCTGGCCGTGCCTCTTCCTGAACCTCACTTAGAGATTCATTCAGCTTCTGGCAGATAGTTGCTTTTACTCACACTATAGAATAAACACTCAGAGCTGGTGAAAAGAGATGTCTATTCCTGTTCACACAACATGATTCAAACGAGAAAAAATAAGCTCATTATTAGGCCTCCTCAGGCTGTGCAATAAGGTATGATGAAACCAGGTTAAACCTTCCAGGTGTGATTAGTTAAATCAGATCTGGCCCTCGATCATGTCAGGTCTCCTTACAGTTGGCTGGAATAAAAGAATCGTGGCCCCTTGTGATCAAATTATCTGAGTGAAGAATTCTTCCCTCTGTCCTCAATTCACATCAGTCCTGAGCAAACTACAGTCAGAAGAGATGCTTAGGACTAACTCAACCATGAGAACTCATAGACTTGACCTGCTTGGCCATGTTTCCATGCAGGAGTGTGACAGAGACAAGGATAAAACAGTGGTGTGACCTCAGGTAATATCTATCCTCACGGGGACTCAGTTCTCTCACTCAAGAGAAAAACAAGCTAGGCTGGGTCTCCTAGGCCGCAGTCCTAAATCAGCTCTACCTCTCAGAGAATGTCTAGCCTTCTGAAATGCCCTTAATTGCTCTGAATTTTTGCTAAATTGGTACAGAACAATTCATCACTCTTACTATATGCACTGAATACACTGGGATTGTTTGACTTGGAGTGAACATGCATTTATTGATTTTCATGACAAAATGTCTCATTAAATTGTCCTGGAGGCCTCTTCAACAATTAGAACTGTTAATAAGAAAATCACTACTCACTGACCCTAAAATGCTCATCTCTGGTCAACATCAGCCACAATGGAGGATTCTAATGGTCACCATGGAAAAATGGTTTTATACTCAAAGAACCATACTGAAGATATTTATGTCCTGTGGTCCAAGAACTTACCTTCATGTCCCATATGCACCCCTCTTAACCTGCAAATCCACGAGCTTTGCTCAGAGAGAGGGGCTGAGCAGACCTGAAGGTTTAGGGAGAGACTCTTTACTGCCAATAGTAACTATTCATACCAGGCATCGGTGGCACATGCCTTTAATCCCAGCACAGGTGAGGCAGATCAAGGCAGATCACTATGAGTTTGAGGCTAGCTTGGTCTACAGAGAGAGGTTCAAGACAGCCAAAGCTATTACACAGAGAAATCCTGTTTAATAAATTAATTTATTTACTTCAATTTAACACTGAAATCTAAAATCTCCTTCAAGAAGATATTGGGGTTCAGTCAAGAGAAGATACAGCAAAAACATAATCAATGTACAGTGTCCATCACATGACTTCAAATGCCCAGGTACACATAACCTTCACACTTACACACATGTTCAGTCACACACATGTACATATTCTCACACAGCCTCAGACATACACACACACTCACACATGCTTACAAACACACAGAAACACATGCTGCACACACACACAACAAATGTGTATGTGCACATATTTTCACATACGTGAACATTCTCACACACAGCCACAGTAGCAGACTCCTCACATTCATGCATATTTGTGTGTACATGCATACTCAGATACTCAAATCCTCCCGTGAATACACTTCTTATACAGAGACGTGTATACATGTATTCTGGCACATGCACACACTTATCACACAAATTCATAGTGTGTGCATGCACGCACACACACACTCACATACTCACATACTCACACCCAAGTACTCCATGTACATTTCCTTACACCTACACTAATTCCAAAGGGCCAAGGGGGATTCAAGCCCTTGCCTGATTTTGAACAGAAAGTGCTGACTTGTTCTGTTGTAATCTCAAGGCCTGTTCACTTATTCATGATCAAACATCAGGTAAGGGACTGCCTCTCCTCAACAAAGGCTTGTTTGTAAGGAACCGGATGCTCACCCCTGGGTGTCCCTTCTCTCTGGCGGAGAGCTGACAGGAGAAGCAAGAGAAAGGAAGAGGCGTGATCTTGCTGTAATATTTATGTTGTTGAGATCAGCAGGAGACTGGAGATAGGCTCAGATGTGACCCAGCTTCTCCTTGGAAGGAGAAGGCAAAAAGATGGGCTTTGGAGGAACCATTGCAGTGCAAACCGCCCATGTGGATCAGTGCTGCAAGGGGCTTTATTTCCCTATTTCTGCTTAAGCAAAAGCTCCCTCCCTCCCTCCCACCTCCTGTCTCTTCCCCAACTGAAGCCTTAACATTGAAAATTCTCTTTCGTGTCTGGTTCTCGGAGAGCAGAGCCCATCTGCAGCACCTCACTGGCTTTCCTCTTCTTTGCAGTTTTGCAGGCTCTGAAGCTGTGTGCAAAGTCCCCACAACTGCAATTTTCACTTGTGTGAGAAGGAAAACAAACTGCAAAACTCACTCAAGCCTGCCACACTTTTCCCACACCTTCGCGGGAGCGCAGCCCCTGGCTGCCCAGCTCCAGTCCACCTCACACAGGCACCTTCCATGCTATCTGCACTATCAACCTGTTTTGATTATTTTTAGAGAAAATTGTGAAGGTTTCCCATATGCCTTGAGAACTGTTGTTCTTTGGAGGACAGTCTTCAGTGTGAACAGGTGTGTGTGTGTGTGTGTGTGTGTGTGTGTGTGTCTGTGTGTCTGTGTGTCTGTGTGTCTGTGTGTCTGTGTGTGTGGCAGCAGTGGGTGGGGGGCCAGGAACAGAGGGGCATTTGTTGAGGGTCCCCATCCACAGAGGCAGAACTGTGTGACCAGAAAGACAGGAGAACCCCTCAGCTCTTTCTCCCTTACAGCTGGTGGCAGGTCTCCTGCTCTGAGGCCAGGTGTGGAGCTTTTCTCTGGCTACAAAGGGAAGAGATAGCTTACCCCGCACTGGCCAAAGACTCCTAGAAAATCAAGAAAGACAGCTGAGGACTGAGGGATGACTTACACAGGCAGATATAATGCTAACAGAGATGGGGACCACATGGCAGCCCCTGATGCAGCAGGTGTCTACAGTGTCACCTCTGCTCAGTCATATGGCTGCAGCAGCTACCCCAAGAGGCACGGTGAACATATTACTTCCCTCAGATTCTCCCAAAGAACTGGGTAGTGCAGCCAAACACAAAAGTCTAATTTTA
This sequence comes from Sigmodon hispidus, assembly GCA_004025045.1. NCBI lineage: Eukaryota > Metazoa > Chordata > Mammalia > Rodentia > Cricetidae > Sigmodon > Sigmodon hispidus. Next base: position 24,743 of record PVIH01003117.1, read on the forward strand.
GACCCACAAACCTCCATCATATCCTACACTTCCCTGCACCCCAGGAAGCTGGAAGAGAATGGGCAGAAGTCGGGGCTTCTATTTCCTAAATTGATAAAAAAAAAAAGATTTTATTAATTTTATTTTATGTATGTTGTTTTTTTTATTATTATGAATAAAGAAGTCACACTTTCTATCCTTGTATATCCTTATTCAAGGTCCCTTCCCCCTCCCACCACATCAGGTCATTCTCTCTTCTCCATCACTCCCCTTCCTGGGCAGGCAGTTCCAAGGTCCCACTGTCCCAATATTGCTTAGTTCAGCCTCCACTCCTGGCAAATCCAGTTTTCTCCCCCCAACATCAAGACTGAGTCAGGTGTTCCTCTAGGGGGAGTGAGATCCAAGGAGTCAGTCCAAGGTGTTTCTGATCCCAAGCTGTTCAGTGGTTATGGTTTGCAGCTTGGGTATGTGAGTGTTTAGCCTGCATTTGTTTATATGTACTATGTGTGCTGGGCTCCTGCAAAGGGCAGAAGAGGGTACTGATCTCCTGGAACTGCACTTACAGAGAGATGTAAGGGGCCACATAGGTCAGACCCTGAAAGACCAGAAAGTGTTCCTATTCTCTGAGCCTTCCCTCTAGCCCTTCCCAACCTTGGTTTGTCTCTGTCAGCCACACTCCTTTATCTTGATCATTTCCCCTTAAAAATTAATAAAAATAATTACAATAAATATGGCCAGGAGGAAGGAATTTTGGGTATGTGATCCTGCCCATGAATACACGGGGACAGCAATAAGGGGAAACCATCCATAAGGTATCCAGACCCAGGACAGTCACTAAGTGAGATAGAAAGGACCTAACCAATCACATTTCATCCTGCTCCATATTTTCATCCTGGGGCTTTTCAGAATAAACTGGTCAAAACCAGATTCTACAATCTTCAAGCATAAATCTCAAACAAGACAGGACACCTCCTGTGGGTGAGAGCAAATGGGGCAGGTGGGCTGGGGCAGTGAGGGATGGATCCTGGGAGGCACACACTGGTACTCCTAGCTATCCACAGGGCCTACCTCAGGGAACATATACCACAGGGGCAAGTAAGTATCTTATTTGTAAAAGGAGACTGTAGCTGTTAACTTTATACAGCTCACAAACTTCTGGAGAAGTAATGAAGATCCGTCTAGAGCAGGTTGGCCTCGTGCATGTCTGCAGAGGGTTGTCTCACAATACCAGGGTATTTGTCATCACGATTAGATTGAAGATAGAATGGCAGTCACTGGTATCAGAGCTCTTCCTTAGACCATGCATCCTGAACAAGGCTGGTTCCCATGATGTCTCAACCAAACTTCAGGTCCTGTAAGCAAACAGCCCATGTGGCTCTTGTACTTGAAATTGGAAATACTCAACTCTGGACTCCTGTCCTTACCAAAGACTCCCTCCCCTTCCTCTGGCCTCTCAATTCCAGATTCCTGTCCATCGACCTGGAGCCCAGAGGACCCATCACCCTCACAACAATTAAAAAGATTGACTGCCTATTAGCACGGGCACCAGTGGTATCAGCTCATCTGAAATTAAACGGGAGATTCCGTTAAGGCTGTTTTGTTAAGCAAGCAAAATGTAAAACTTCCCATCTTTCGTGATTGATCAATGACCTTTTAAAGGACCCTGCTAAATGGAACAACTGAAGAATGTTGGAGCAATTAAGGAGCTTTTGCAAGGCAGTCCACTAATCAAAATGACTTGGAAGATCTCAACTGGATAGTTGCCCTGTGTGCCTTACTGCTGTCAAACCAGATCCAGCAGGCCCCAAGAAGACTATTTTAAACACATCAGCAAAATGCCACCCTGAACTTTAGTAGCAATTACAAGTGTAACAGATATTGTCTGCATTGAGCTTTGGGCTGAACTGCCCATGGTCTTCGATCTGCTCCCCGAGGACCTAGCAGGTCCTTCTCTTGCCTCTGTCTCCAGCACTTCTGTTCTCATTAGCATTTTCTAGATAAAAGCCATAGTGTGGAAAGGGTACAAGCTAAGCCAGCCCAAGGTGTGTAACAATAAGGCTGCCTTTGAAATAGTAATTGCTCCGTGTACCCGCAATTAGAGGAAATAGCTGACACCACCCTTGTGCTTTGAGCAGATGGACTGTCCTGAGTACTGGATTTCCTTTCTTCCTTCCTACTCAGACTTTTCTATTTGATAAGAATGAACTTGTTTTACAAGGGTCACCTTAGAACTTCTTGTTGACAGAGAAGGAGAACTTTGCCAGATGCAAGCATCAGGGATATTTGTGGGATGCCAGCATTCAGGCAGCGTTATGGACCACATCACTGGATTCTCTTCTCTGGACCCAGGCCTAGGTCTCTCACCCATACCATGAGAAAGAATAGGTTGATAGCTACCTAGACACTCTTACCTTGAAGGTCTGCTTTGAAAGTTTCCACTGCTGAGGACATCTCCAGATTCTATCTCTCCTATGTGAGCCATGGATGTGAGTAGATTAATTTCTGACTGTCTGTGATAGTGTTACTTTTACCATTAACAACATGGACCATTTGGGAGGTCTGGGTGTAGGCTCTAATCTGATATTTTGTTCCCTTTAGCCTGTGTGTGACACTCTACCCTGGTTGGACTGTGAGGACACGACCTCACCTTTCCCCTCCCTCCTTCAGGAGGACAGCTAAAAACAAAAGGAGACGTCAAATTCTTCATATGCTGGTGGCCGTTGTCACTGCTGCTGATTTTCTCTGATTATACGCTAGGCATTTTTCATGTTTTGATAGAACACCCAGTATAAACAATTTAAAAAATGAACAATCTGTCTTGGATCACAGTTTCATAGAGTCCAGGCCACTGTGGCTGATGGCTCATTCTGGGCCTGCAGTGAGGAAGAACATCATGGCAGTGAGTAGGTGGAGTGGGGGAAAGGTCACCTCATGAAGGACAGGAAGCAAAGAAAGAAGAAAGACCAAAATAATCTTCAAGGCGTACTCCTAGTGATTCCTCTAGCGTCCTCCTGAAGTTTCTGGACATTCCCAAATGGATTATGTTTTCACTGACTGGGACACACACTTGCCTGTGTGCCCTTCACCATAGTGCTCCTGTTGATCCCAAATCCTTCTACTCAGACTTTTGTAGGCAGACACTCTGTAATCTTTTAATCCCAGGTGCTAGAAAGTATCCATCTAAGATGGACAGTGGTGGTACACACTTTAATCTCAGCACTCAGGAGGCAGAGGCAGGTAGATCTCTAAGTTCAAGGCCAGCCTGATCTACTAAGCAAATTCCTGTACAGCCAGGACTATACAAAAGAACCCTGATGTGAAATGTCTTTCTGCTTGCTATAAATATTATTGGTTAATAAAGGGACTGCTTTGGAGTAGGGCAAGGCATCTTGGAAGTAGGTGGGAAATTGGAGCATAGATAAAGGAGCAGGAGGGCAGAGACAGACAGAGACACCAGCAGATGCAGAGGAAAGACAACACTGCTGCTCTGAGAAAAGGTACGAAGCCATGTGTCTAAACAAGACAAGAATCATGGGCTAGTTCAAGAGCTGGAGCTAGCAATACGCCTGAGCTATAAGCCAAGCAACATGAAACTAATATAAGACTTTGTGTGATTATTTGGGACCAAGCATGTAGTGGGGTTATGTTACTACGTTGTAAATATTTGTCCCGCCTACTAGTTTAATAAAAACAAACAAATATACAAACAGCTGAAAGCAGACAGGAAGTGTGGGCGGAGCTAGCAGACTAAGAAAACTCTGGGAACAAGCACAGCAGAGATGCCAGAGAATCGCCAGTGAGGAGAGATACTGCAGAGATGCCAGGAGACACAGCAAAAAGAAGCTGAAATGCTGCTGAGAAAAGGTACCAAGATGGTTGAATAAGATAGAAATCATGGGTCAAGCAGCATAAAATTAATGTAAACGTCTGTGTGTCTCCGTGGAACTGCAGGACTGTGGGTCAGAACCTCAAGACAAAACCAGAAAGTCCAGGCCAGAAACCTAATACTACAGGGAGAAAATAGAGTAAGGCTTGCTTGTTGATTTTTTTTTTTTTTTTTTTTTTTTTTTGAGACATGGGCCTGTAGTATGAAGCTTCTGGCCCAGACCAGCCCCAAGATAGACAACTCACAGCTGCTTGTGTAGTATGAAGTTTCTGGCCCAGACTTTCTGGTCTAGCCCTCAGGTTCTGACCCACTGTCACACAGAAACACACTGACACTTATTTTATTTTTTTATACTGATCAACCTAGAGGGCCCAGCCTGAGCTATAAGCCAAACAGCATGAAACTAATATAAGACTTTGTGTGATTATTTGAGACCAAGCATGTAGTGGGGTTATGTTACTACATTGTCATCTTAACTCAACCCATGATTCTTATCGTGTTCAGCCATGTGACTTGGTACCTTTTCTCAGCAGCATTTCAGCTTCTTTCCTCTGGGTCTCCTGGCATCTCTGTTCTGCTCTGAGATATTCCCCTAAATTTTCTTAGTCTGGTATCCCTGCCTAAACTTCCTATCTGCCTTCAGCCAATCAGCATTTTTATTAAGCTAGTAGGCAGGACTATTATTTACAATGTAATAGCATAATCCCGCTACACCTACCCCTGTCAATTTTTACCTTGTGGACTGGTGGAAATGGACCATATTTTATGTGACCTATTGGCCTAGCACCTTTACTTCAGCAAATATGATTAAGTGTCATCCACTTTGTGTTCATTTTCATTGCTGAGTGGATTTATCCAGAAGGGCTGTACACAGACATCTTAGTTTTCTTTTTCTTTCTGTAATTAAACACCATGAACAAATGTAATTTGGGGAGAAAAGAGTTTATTTTAACTTAGAGATTCCACCATGGAGAAATATCAGGGCAGTAACTCAAGACAAAAGCTAAATGAAAAGGTATGGGAGAATTCTATTTACTGGCTTGCTCCCCATGACTTGTTCAACCTGCTTCCTTATACAAACCAGAACCATCTGCCCAGGGGTGGCACCACCTACAGTGATCTCTTGCTTTTTTCTGCAAGATTGTTGTTGTTATTTGTACATTTTCTCAAGTTTTAAAGGCAGACTTGGGGGGTAGTCTTGACTGTCTGGCTTGTATTCTGTGGGAATCTGCTCTTCTCAACTGAGGTCTTTTAAACCGTAATATGGGGTTATTTCTGCACCCCGAGAGCTACTCCATTAGTACCTTAGCACTCTGCTCAGAGGGCTGGAAGTGATAAAGAAAATTCAATAGATGCCTTTGGATGAGAGCCGTGGTTTTCATTGCGTATTAAAGAGCCGTTAGCTGTCTCCGCCTGTCATCTCTAAGAAATGCTAACATCCACAGCATGTCACTTAGGAAGCCAGAGGAAATATCCAGTCTCAAAATGTCTTCAGGGATGGAGTTACTAGGGACTGGTCACTAGAGATTGTGCCCAGCACTCAATGTAATACATATTGAAGAACACAAACATAATTAACACATAAGCCATAGATTATGTGCTGCCAAAATCATTCATTTTAATATATCTTTTCAAAGTGACAGAATTGCCCTGAGGACATGCAAGAGCTTGATAAGAAAACACTATAAATATAGAAGGAATAAAGAAGGGTGTTGGGTTTAGAAAAATGAAAAAAAAAAGAAAAAGAAAAAGGATGTTCCCAACCTCAATTTTCAAGTGCTTTCTTGTCTGTTGGCAATGGATTAGTTATTGCTGGATATGGACACATACTACAGACACACATACATGCATACTCACACATACTTTACACAAGTTTTATTTAAATATTTCCAATCATTGCTGGCTATAGACTACACTTTCAACCCACGCCCTGAGTACACCTGCACATAATGCACATAAAAATCCATCTAAATATAAAATATTTTTTAATATATTCATAAAACATAGACTATAGCAGCTTGCTCATCTAATAAATCATTCAACAGATAACCAAAAGCAATTAACCTACATCTACAAATAAGGCTACAGCAAAGGAGTCTGGTTCTGCTTCCCAGACTGAGAACCTTTCAAAGATAAAACAGAAAGGCAGAATAGAGACCCAGAACCCCAAATTAAAAGCAAATGTTTACAATATAGAACCACTCAAAGGAAGTTCTAAGAGAGCCTGGGTTCTGAAACTAAACACTAAAGCATTTAACACACAATAGAAGTACAAGCATCTACCCACCTGCACACGGTGCAGGAAAACCAGACACCCTTTCAGAGAAAAGAAGAAAAGACGGGAGGAATGTTAGCAACATAAAAAAGAAAAAAAGCAAAAACCTTTGCTTTTCCTACCACAGATGTTAAATGTATATGTGTGTCAAATTGTTCTATTTTGAAGAAACACATGCTCAAAAATATGAAATGCCTGTTGGTATCTGAGGGTGAGATTCACCTGCCTCTAGTTGGTGGAACCTTGGGGAGTGGGGAGGAGTGGACCAGGGGCCTTCAGTGTTCAGTCTTAGGAATAGTCAATGTGTTTCCCCTTGAATAGCTAAGGAGGGTCAGAAACTGGCCTCTCTGTGAAATTGGGGGACTGTCTCACAAGCGCTGGAGTTTTAGCCCCCCCACAAGCCTTTCACATATACAACTTAAATGGGTAATTGTTGCCCTACCCTCACGTTTTTACCTTTTCAGACAGCCCTTGTTACTAGTCAGTGTCTCAGCCAGGGAGTCAATGACATCACAGACAGTCAGTCATACCTACTCAGTATCAAGGGAGCCAGTAATATCACAGACAGTCACTGGACTCACAGAGTCAACAGGAGAACCCAAATATTACAGATAATTATCTGATAGCCACAGTGTGAGAGAGGGAAGGGGAGCATGAAAGAAGCCTCAGGGGTTAAGAAAGTCCTTTCTGTTAAGTCCAGAGATAATTCCTAGGTGTGCACATAGCTGTGTTGGGGTGATGAAGGCAGAGTCATTCACAGAGGGAATGCCATTTTTGTCAGGGAAGTCTTTATGTATACGTTCAAAAAGGCAGACCTAAACATGCACCAGCCCCACACTGTGATTTTAAGGCACATTCACAGCTAAGTATATGCTTTTCTCATTGACTGACTGAAGTATTTATTGTAACATCATTTACATTTTATCTGCCAGACACTGCCTATGATCTGTCCTATAGCAGTCGAGAGTCTCCTGGGCTAGCAGACTTCGTGGTCAAATACAACCTTATGGTACAAGAAAACTGACATGTCTGCAGTGCCCAGTGTATTGAAATAATGACCATATATAGTACACAGTGCTCTGTGTTACATCTCTCTTTCCTGGACCTGGCAGATATCTCTGTTGGGGTACACCTTTTGAGTTTTGTGCATATGTGTATGTTTGCATAAGATGTATGTGTATGGTATGTGTGGGGGTTTGGTGTATAATATGTGTTGTGTGTGACATATGTATATGTATGGCTGTGCATAATGATGTATGTGTATAAGTCTGCATGAGCATATGTCTGTTCTTACAGACATGTGCACATTGTTATTGGTAGATGTTTTGTTTTCTTCACAGGTAGTTCACTGTGCTTGTACTGCATCTTGAACACTGGCCCAAGAAGCCATGACTATTGGCCACATTTACCTGAACACACAAAAATAAAACCTGAATGAATCTGTTTGAGGATTTTTGAGAATGTATACATCTATATTTAAACCTTTAATCATGCATATGCATATAGACACATGTACACACACACACATATATATATATGCATATACACGGTCTTAGACTTTCTATTGTTATAAAGAAATACCATAACTATCAGGGCAACATTTAATTAAGTGACTTGCTTACAGTTCAGAGGTTCAGTCCATTAATCCCACTTCACATGCAAACAGACATAGTGCTGGAGAAGGAGCTGAGAGTTCTACATCTTGATCAGCAGGCAACAGGAAATGAACTGTCTCACTGCGTGTAGCTTGAGCAAAGAAGACCTCAAAGCCCACCTGCCCCCACAGTGACACACTTTCTCCAACAAGGCCACAATAGGGCCATTCTCTTTGAGATTCATTTTCTTTCAAACCATCATATATACACATAACTATGTATGTATACACACATTCATATATACCCATCTTATATACACATAACTATGTATGTATACACACATTCATATATACCTATCATATATGCACATAACTATGTATGTATACACACATTCATATATACCCATCTTATATGCACATAACTATGTATGTATACACACATTCATATATACCCATCATATATGCACATAACTATGTATGTATACACACATTCATATATACCCATTATATGTACCCATAACTATGTATGTATACACACATTCATATATACCCATCATATGTACCCATAACTATGTATGTATACACACATTCATATATACCTATCATATATACACATAACTATACCCATAACTATATATATATATATAGTTATAAAACTATATATACCCATGTGCTGGAGACGGGTACTGCTTCTGAGCTCATATACATAATTAATTTGACTAAGCAGTATCAGATAGCTTCTGGGATTTCTCACCCTGAGCACCTGAAGACATCCGGAGCCTGTGCTCTGATCAGCGCTTATAAAACCACTCCTGCCATTTTTGTGGCCAGCTGTCATGTGACATTGCTAGCTAGGCTTGGTTTTCACCCCTTGTTGCCTGACTACTTGAGTGTCTCTGCTTCGGTGTGAGACCATGACTCCTCTTCCACAGATCATCCATCACCACCTTCATCCCTGTCCTGTGAGTAATGTCATAGGTAGACTACAACAGCCTAATTCAGGGCACAGACCTGTCAGAAAATGAAAGAACATGTCATTTCTTCAGGAAAGGAACCAAGGCCTGCTGAAGTGCTTGCTGAGGGGAGAGGGACAGTCTAAGGTCCTGTGACCAGCTGCAGAATGAGGATTATAACTGTCGTGAGTGCTTCTGTCATATCTTGTTAAGAATATGTTGGTACAGGTTTGTGTTTTCTTTCCTTGATTTCTCATCATACAATGTAACATCAATTAAAAGAATATCAGTGGTTATTATATTTAAGTTTGATATACTAAACATATGTCCCTCAAGGGACATTGGCACCAATTCTAAATTTATAATTTATTTGAGGTTGTACAAGGGATAGCTATGTGCTGTTAGGCATAATTATGAACTGGTCATTGTTTTCATTTGGAAATTAAGCATAGCATAGGAAGGTATGACTATGTGTCAAGTAGACAAAGGTGGGCTTGTGATGGCTATTCTTTTTTTTATGTGCACTGTTGTTTTGCTTTCATATATGTCTTATCAGGGTGTCAGGTCCCCTGGAACTGGAGTTACAGACAGTTGTGAGCTGTCATGTGATACTGGGAATTTAACCTGGGTCCTCTGGAAGAGCAGCCAGGGCTCTAATTTGCTGAGCCACCCTTCCTGATTCCTGTGATGGCTATCCTTGGTTGTCAACTTGAATACATCTGGAAATAGTTAAAGCCCAAGAAAATGGGTACACCTATGAGGGATTTTTCTTAATTAAATCTTTTGAGGTAGGAAGATACACACACCTTTAATCCAAATCTTTTGAGTTGGTAAAAACCCATCTCTGTTCTGAGTCTCTGTAAAGGATATGGAAGAAGAAAACTTGCTTGCCTTCACTCTTGCTGGCAAGTCCATTCCTTCAATGGCATTAGAGCCTACTTCTGCAGGATTGTGGCCTACACGGAACACTAGCTGAGACCCTCAATCTTGTGGACTGAACAACTACTGGATTATTGGATCATCTGTTTTAGACAGCCATTATTGGAACACAGCCTTTAAGCCATTATATATATATATATATATATATATATATATATATATATATATATATATATAATGTAATACATATACTGTGTGTTGTGTAGTTTCAGTGTATCAGTTCTGTTCCTCTAGAGAACCCTGACTAATACACAAGCAAAAGAAAGCTCCTCAGAAGATCAGTCCCCTGGACATGACAGAGAATATATGCAGGTTCTTTGCTTGGTTATCAGTCAAAGATCTTTAGGAGTCAAGGAGAAAGCTGGGTCAGCATGCAGACGGAAAGTGCTGGAGAACAGGAAGTGAGGGGAGACAGTCCCGCTAGCTGCACTGTGGGATGACTTGAGATTTGTCTTCTTTATGATGGTGGGAAAACATTGTGTATTCAGTAAAAACAGAACCATAAAGTTGGAATTTTGATCAAGAGGGTAAATAATCTCTCAGGATTATGTTGCTAGGCTATGGTGCTTAGCCACCTAAGTCAGTAAGCACATTTATAACTCTTAACATCTTTGATTTATAGTGACTTCATCTATATGGAACCCCACCTGAATTCTAGATCTGGAGGGTGGGATAACCTCATTCTACAGCCCACACAGGAGAACACTTGCAAACACAGATCTTGGCAGATGGTGCCCCTGAAAGATAAGAAGAATAAGCAAAGTAAATGTGAAAAGAACACAGTAACACAAATGCCTCTCTGGAAAACAAGACCCTTGAAGACATTTCAATGATTTCTCCACTACTGGAGGAAAAGAAATCAACGCAGAATTCTACACCTGGCCTAAAGACCTTTCAAGAGGAGCATGAAGTGAAGATATTTTTTACCAAATGAAAGCTGAGACAATTTATTGGCAGCTAATCACAGAGGCAGGGGCTCAAGGAAAGTGCCTTGTGCTGCAGAGCAAGGATAACAGGTGAGAACCTTGATCTGCGGGAATACGGAGCCAGAACAAACACTGCAGCGAAGCCACAAAGACAGAGAGCTTCTCTTTTACAAAGAGCAAATTACCTAGGAGCTGCTCATAAAATTAAAGATGTTCTTACCCTCGGGTTCCAATAACCTCAGTATTTACTCAAAAGACATGAAAGTAAGAAAACACAAAAAGTGTTTAAATATACTTTCCAAAACAGCAAGCACCTGGTGCTTATCCTGCCCTCTAGAAGGTTGACCAGACAGGAGGTGGACAGAGGGACTTCTGCTCAGGATTTATATATATAAAATATAATATATCAAATATAAACACATGAGCTCCAGGCACAGTAACATGTGCATCTCAAATACCTGAGGTCCAGAAGTGTCCAAACCTAGATCCACATCCATGTGCTGTGTGATTTCTCAGAACCCATCTGAGAAGCTGTGTCTGCCACTGTTATTCCAAAGCCCTTGCCCAGCTTCCTCTTTGCATGTCTGTTGTGATAAAACACATTAGCAGAAAGCCACTTAGGGGAGAGTGGACTTATTTCCCTGTATAGTGCCAGGCAACAAATGTTTCATTATAGTGGAAAAAAATGCAGGGACTTGAAGCAGTTAGTGCTCTCACATGGTAGTCCAGAGCAGGGAGTAATGAATGCTCACAAACTTCCTGGTACTCTGCTTCCTTTCTCCATTTTTGCACAGTTTAGTGATCATTCCATAAAATCGGGACTTGCAAGCTTTGAGTGGGTCTTCTCCAACTAATTTAATAGTCAGGGCAATCCTCTACAAACACACCCACAAGTCAAGCTGATACAATCTCTCATTGAGGGATTCCCAAGTGATCCTAGCTTGAATCAAGTTGACAAAGTTTGCCAACACACTTGGGTTCCACAAAGTTCAATTCAGTGAATATCTAAGCATCTGCTTCTGAGTGTTAATAACTAAGGGGCCTACTCCTGACCTGGGTAACTCCAGCTCCATGGTTCACTTTCCAACTATCTACCTCAACCGATGAGCTAGAACTGAGAACCAGGGATTGGTGTTCCCAATTCATTCTCTTCTCACTACATCAGAAATCCTTTAACACCAATAGCATCCACAGAACATTCAGCTAATTCTCTTCCATCTCCACTACCAACATCACTCAAGTCTACAGTCCATATTTCCATGACCCACTTGCCATCAACTGAACAGTCTGAGCAAGCCAGTCAGCACCATGACCTCTGCTTCTGGTCCTGTACCCAGGGTCCTGCCTTAAGTTCTTGCCCTGATTCTCTAAGTGATGGAATGTGACCTGGAAGTTTTAAGATAAAATAAACCCTTTCATCCCTGTGTTACTCTGGGTTGGCGTTTTATCACAACAAGGGAGAACAGATTAGTACTCTGATAATTCCCCAGTGAACATTTGACCATGACTCCCAGTTTTTCTTTTATAAGTTCCATCATTTTGGCATAAAGATTACAAAAGAGAAAACGAAGTCACATGGGTGGGCTTCATTGGGAGAGCTTGACTCTTTTCCTACTCCACACCCCATGAGCACACCATATTGATATCTACTGTGCTTCTCCACAAATAAGGCTCAGGTCGTGATGCAAAGAACTTGAAACTAAAGCATCCAGGGGTGTCAAGCTGCATTTCTTAGCAGGCTACTGATTAAATAATATGTTGGCCCTTAGGCAAATACTCTAACTGGAAATCCTTCCAACAGGAAGGCTCTTGTGTTCCCAATCTCACCCCCAAAGCAGGGATGTTACAATTTGCAATTCAGAAAGTCTTTTACATCTTAGTAACCATGCATAAAAATTAATTCAAGCAAAACCTAATTTAGAATAATAATAACATGCTCTCCTAATGTTCCGACATTAATCACAGCTAAGACAGTTACTATAGCAGCACATTGGAATTTATTGAAACACCAGAATTCGGCAGAGAGCAGACTCTCTTTGGAGAGTGCCGCTGTTGGTTTACGTGAGAAGAGGAAACAGCCAAGCAACTTCTCTTTCCCAAGAACTAATTTAAGGTTCAGGGTAGACCCCGTCAGAAGTAATAAAGCTGTGTTTGCTTTGGGGGGTGGGGTGACCTTTGTTTCTTATGATGAGATTAGCTCTAACTTTGTGATCTCTGCCTCAGTTTTTGCTCATAGACAGGAAAAACCAGAATAATGGAGTCATGTTGAAAGAAGAAGAAACATTGTGTTCAGGACAGCCAATCCTTTCTTGGGGCACCTTCCCACCCCCGAAGGAAAAGCTAAAGGCAATACCCCAGGTCATAACAGAAAGTATAGATGCCATGTCGAGGAAAGCTTATGCATACCAAAGCACTTCGATTCTTCTCTGTTGTTCCTGTTGCCAAATGACCCACAGGTGCTCTTTCGGCAGCCAGCCGACTGCTTAGATCCCTATACTTACTTTGTGGGCCCCCCTAGCTCAGGGGATGGTGGCACCCACATATGGATTTCTCTGCATTTGAATTTCTCCAGAGAACCTTTCACATATCTTCTCAGTCCAGCACGTTGACAATAGAGATTAACAGTCACCCATGTGTAAATAAAATCATTAGGTATGTAAACTGTGGACTTGAGATTCTTTCCAAGTGCTTAATTCTCTAGAGATTTCCCACACCTGATTAAACATATCAAAGTGCAACGTCATTTACTGCTGAGCTATTTTCCATCCTGCATATGTCTCTCAATTTATTTAAGCATTCCATCATTGAAAGACATTTTTTTCTCTCTCTCTCTCTCTCTCTCTCTTTCCATTTTGGAGCCATTACAAGTAATGTATTTATGAATATTCATAACTGGGTTTTGTGCAAAAGATTTCATTTCTCCAGGAGGAATGTCTGATGACTTTTCTGGATCATGTGGTGACTGTGTAGACAGTTACAGGAACCCACCAAGCTGTTTTCCAGAGTGTATCATGTCACATTCCCATCAGAGGCAATGGAGGACTTGGTTTCAGCAGCCTTACTGACATGTCTCAATGGGATAGCTGAGTGTGATGGTATCTTTACATTTCTTATTGGCCAATGGGGTTTAGCATCCCTCCACATGTACAGCTGACATTTTCAGACTCTGTAGCTGAAATACTTTTCCCACTGTGTATTTTTTTTTCTTACTCTAAGTTCAGAAGGGTTTTCATATATTCTAGACTGTAGCCCTTTGTCTGATACACACTGAAAACATTCTCTCCTTCTCTGGAATCCTTTCTATGTTATTCACTGAATTTTCAAGACACAGGGTGCATTGTTGGGTGGTTTCTAATATCTTAAGAATTACACATGGTGATAAGATCAAGATCTGCATGTTTCACCATGGATCTTAAAAAGGTTCTTCTGTGACATCTTAATAAAATTTTACAACATTATATCTCCCTCTTAAGTCTTTGGTCCATTTGACAAGTTTTGTATAGGAGACATAGTGCTTAGGTGTAGTAATAAGTTTCTGACCTATGTGTTATGGCCTAGTCCCAAGGTTCAGACTCAGTCCTGCTGCAGCTTAGCCCCAGATAATCACACAAAGGCTTATATCAATTATATGCTGTTCGGTCTAAGGCTCAGGCTTATTGCTAGCTAGCTCTTGCATCTTAGCCCATTTCTATTAATCTGTGTTTTACCTGAGTTCCTTTACATATTGCTTTTTGGGTGGCTGGATCTCGTTTCTCTTGACTCCACCCTTCTAATCCTTTATCTATGCTTGGATTTCCTGCCTGCTTCTAAGATGACTTGCTATAGACCTAAAGAGTCCCTATATTAACCAACAATGTTCACAGCATACAGAAAGAGATTCCACATCACTTAGGTTCACTCTTGTTTACTTGTTGGATTACTCTCAGAATACAGTCTTTGCTCCAAGAAAAAATCTTTTGTGAATATGCCAAAAATCAGTCAAGCCATGTTGCTGAAAGTCCATTGCTTGCCTCTCTATTAATACATAGACCTATGCTTCCTCTGTTGGCCAACATAGCACTGTCATTTTAGGCTGTAGACTTGTTTTACCTCAAGTACACTTTTAAACTCAGTGCAAGGGCCTCCTCCACAGACAGCATCACTTGAATCTGTACAGAAACTTAGAAAGCCACTATTGGAGGTTGTGTAGACCCCAGATCTGCAGCATCAAGAGCCTCACTTTAACAAAATCTGCACTGAGACATCAGCCCATTGCACTGGGAGGAGCAACGTGGAGTGAGGTGGAGCCGGTGCTCGTAAGGGCTTTCTCCCTGTGTCTCTCAGATAGTAACACTTCCAAGAAAAGAGCAAGGGCAGAAAGGCAGAAGAGAAGGAGGAGAGCTGTCCCGCACTACCGTCTTGCCAGCAAGAACGACGCGGCACACGTAGGATCCTTCTGCAGAAAAGCTTTAATGCATCTTGAGAGGGAGAGCATAAGCTTACAAGGTGGAGACTCCAAACGGCTAAAACCTGTCCCTTATATAGGAAACTGACCCCTGCCTAGGACGTGTCAGACTCAGATTGGCTGTAGCTCAATCGGGTGAGGTGACGCCACGGGAGAGGCAGAGCACAAGGAGTGGAAATTTTCTTTGCACTTGCGCAGTCTACTTATTTATATATTAGAGCACAGGATGTCGACGCCATCTTGGAATGGCGGCAGTGAGTGCGGCTTCTCACAGAGAGCAGTTTGTGGAAGAATCCTCCATGAGTCAGACTAGAAAGCACTAGTTCAGAACATTAAACATAGGTTTCAGGTGAGAGTCTTGGCACTCTCTGCCCCATCTGCTCTAACCTCTGAGCCCCAGCCTCATTCTGAAGGACTGGGTAATTTTATTTCACATCCGCTCCGCAGCCTAACATAAACTTGTCTGGCAGTTTGTGGATGTCCAGAGTGACCTTCAGATTGTCTACGACCTCTCTTGGCTTTGATATGAATGAGAACTAGGATGCATGGAGATACTGATGCTCCTGAGAGAGGCAAGTGCATCCTCTAACAGCACATCCTGACTATCACATTATCTGTAGCCCCCCAAATTGAGGACTGGGCTACCCAATTCAGCATGGATGACTAATCTATAAATGATAGATGGAAAGCAATCACAGATGCCGATGCTGTGGCAAATTTGTGACTGCAGCTAAAGCAGATATCATGGCATCTGTGTTGCTCAAGTTTTGAAGGCTGCAGTAATATTTCAGAAATGCCAGGCACAGTCATGCTGGCTCTAGGAAGGAGGCAGACGCAAAGCTGAAAACCATCATCACTTGGGAGAGGAGAAATGATGTTGGGAAGGATACATGAAGCTCATTAAATATTAGTGCAGCAAGCTTCAAGGTCAGATAGGTCAGGCATACGTGGCTGTCCTGGTAAAACACCATCCAGACAGATTTGTGTATGGTTCATGGTGTCCTGTGCTTTCTACCCTGGCTTAACATGAGCCGCACATTCAGACCCAGAGTAAAATTGTCGTGGGCACACTGGCTTCAGAACCAAGCACCAGTTTCCTTTTAAAGACCCTGGTTATTCTAAATAGTAATGTTTGTGTCCATAAATTAGTGTTATGCTCAGTCTTCATCAGAGAAATTTCTTACTGCAGTGGGTTGTTGCAGGTTTGATGTGCATGCCTGTAATGGAGCAGCAGAGCGACATCCTATCTCTGTCTTACAATGTGTAGATATGACCTAGCCCTTCTCCAGAGCAATCTATGAGACTCTGAACATGTACTGCCTATTTTTATGTCAAGTCAACCCAAGCTAGACTCATTTTGGTAAAGGGAATCTCAGTGAAGAAATGAGATTGGCCCCTCCAGATTGGCCTGTGAGCAAGACTAGAGCACATTTTCTTGATGATGTGTTAGAGCCCTGTTCACTGAAGACAGTTCCATCACTGGGCTGGTAGGTCTAAGTGCTGTAAAAAAGCAGGCTGAGCAAGCCATGAGGAGCAGGCCAGTAAGCAGCACTCCCCCATCACCTCTTCTTCAGTTCCTGCATCCAGGGTCCTTCCCTGTTTGAGTTCCTGATTTGACTTTCCTCTTTGGTAGACTGTGATGTGGAACTAAAAACTGACATAAACCCTTCATTCCCAAGCTGCTTTGGCCACCATCTCCACTAGAGATCTACTAAGACAGTATGGTGGTGAAAGGAGCCCTATGTGTGTGCATTTGACCAAAGAGCAATGTTCAGAGTCACTCTGGAGGGGATAAAGGCTTAAAGATAAAAAAATTAAGACTAAGAATAGTGATTATTGAGGACTCAGCTGCAAATAGGAAATTTATACATATTCCTGCCAAAGGTCAGGGAACATCACAGAAGGAAAAGCTCAAAGATTATAAGAGCTGGAGACAAGGGTGAAGGTGGTGTGAATGCTGCCTCCTAATGTGACACAACCATTGTTCTCATGAAGTCACTACAGGTACGGTTATCTGTGGAAGATCTGGAGAACTTTCCTGCAGTCTACACAAACTGGTCACATGGAACTTGAAGGGGGACATGTCACCATGTCCTGGGAAGTGGGGAGAGATGGACTGGTAAGATCAACACATACACTTATAAAATTGTCAAGGAATAAATAAAATACATTAAAGGCTGATAACCTCTGAAACTAATCTTAGACAGTGAGATGCCACTGATAAATATTCTAGAAACCCAACCACGATGCAGCTATCCTTAACTGTGACACATAAGACAACACATGCATTTAAACTTGCTGGTGACATCAAAGTAGAAGGCTACTTAGCCAAAAGGGATGCCTACGATTTTCTATCCCTTACTACAGCAGCCTCACCTGCTTCCCTGAACCTCCACTGAATTGTTTTCAGCTTCACAGGTACCAAGCTTTGCCTCCAACACACCACAGCAGCACTAGGTATGACTGCTATATATAACCTGCAGCCACCCACCACCCACTGTGCACAATATCCAGGACTCTTCCAGATCAGGCTCTGAAGGTTCTGAATTCCTTCCAAACACACCATTAAGATACCACGGTTGTTATCATGCTTTTTATTTTCATGCTTAAAGAAATATTGTGTGTCTCCTTCATCTTGAAAATAGCTGCCTTTAAGACATTTACTAAAGGAAAGGTGAGGTTCATTTTGAGCAAGAGATGGCACAGTTTTAAGCCTTATCTGCCATACCATCTCTTTCTATCGACAAAGTATAATCAGCCTTCAAAATAAATAAGGGTATGCCCAGAACAATGACAAGAGAGTACAGCCTTAATTTCCCACCATTAGTGAGGAATAAAGTCAGTCTCTGGTATAAGCAGATAAAACATCAGGACCTTTTAAATGTATGTTTGTAGCAGGGGAGAAAATATGAACATCTCCCTTACAGCAGACACCTCTCCTCCATTTTCCACCTGCTTCAGTGAGTCTCTTTTCCATTAGTGATGGGATAAATGCATTAATAAATTGCTGCATTTCTGAGATCTATACACAAAGTTCTGAAATCTTAAAATTCAGCTCTCAGGGACTCATCATGGGAACAGGAGCATAAAAAAGAATCGGGCTCTCATCTGTCCCATCAGACAGAAAGCACCAGAGAAAAGCTTGTGCTAAGAGCAGTCTAAGTGGAGTTTGCACAAACTGGGAAAATTCTGAGGAATGAGGTTGAAATCTGCCTGCTCCATCCAGCATGGAGTGAGAGAGAACAGAGGCTGAGCTGTGGAGGAGCACAGCCTGTCACTTGCTCTGCTTCCTCCTGACACTTGTGTAAGAGAAGTTACTTTACCAGGAAGGACTGTCTTCCATTCTAAAGCAAGACCTCACAACAAGACGAAATGTCCTTGAGAGGTCTGAGGTGTCTGTAACATGAAGATTTTGGTTTCCTGATGCATGTGAAAGCTATACTTCCATTGTACTAATGTCTATTAAGCATGCAAAGGCACTGCCCCAAAATGTATGGACTTTCACTTAAAAGGCTTTATGGTAAATGGAGTCATTGGTGGTTGGGGGCTATAGTGATTTATCATCTTTGTGGTGCGTCAAATATCAGCACTGACTCTGAAACACAAAGAGCCTTATTTGAGGGGTGCTGAACTGAGATGTTAGTGGGGTCCCAAAGTACTCTGAAGAGAAGCAGGGTGAAGGTTAGGAAAGCCACTGTTACATGCTTCCTTTTAAAAGAGTTAGACCTGTTGTAATGAAGTGTTAAAGCTCACAAATCCATAGCTGATAATTCTAAAACAATCTTTCCTTCAACTTCTGAACCAATTTGGCAGCCAAGCAGCTCCAAGAATGGAGTTTAATGGTGTCTGTAGGTAAACAGTGTGATTCTTCCTTAGGTAGATCATTCCATAGCATCATAACTGAGGAAGGTCTTTTCTCATGCTAATATGGCTGTTGTCCTATGGAAAGGGCATTCCTGAGGGGGGGTAGCTTGGGCAATGTCTTAATATATAAAAACAATGACGTTTGCTTTGCTAATTAACTTTTCAAAATTCTCTGTGGTGGGCAATGACGCTACATTGTCATGTGATGATATTGTCAGACCTTCTTGAGAAACAGATCCATCTCAGGATATGACTGCCCCTCAGCAAGAGTGATCCTACTCTGCTCAAGATCTGCCATGGATTACAGTGAGCTAGCTGCAGCTCCGAGGGCCTTCCTACTCTGGCCTCTACTAATCTGCTTCTTCCCAATCCCTGTTCCTCTTGATGTTCCTACCTCCTCTCTGGGATCACAAGTGTCTCAGACACCACTTATGACAGTCCTGTAAAGAGTAGTTCTTAAATAATGAGGTTACCCACCAAAAATCACTTGGTCCTTGAGCTAGTGTCCCACGAAACAGGTAGGAAAATGCCCTAGGAGGGTGCAGAAATGGCAGCTATAAAAGCAGCCTCAATCTCCTTGTACATTTCCACTGAGATCTTTTGTGATCTGATGCATTACTAATGAGTGACGATACTGGGAAATAAGTCTTTTCTACACTCAAGCAGTAGATCTCAACACCAGGGTAAAGCCATGCCATAGACAGATGGGCTTTTATCTGGGTTCCTTGTTCACTGATAGCACAAGTTGAATAGAGCTATTGTCCTCAAGGGCCCCTAGGACTTTTTGAACAGCAAAGAACACATACTTCAAACTTAATCCACAAATTGCACCAACCCTTAACAAGAGAGCTGGCCTGTGCTTTGAAGTCTTGAAGACAGACATTATTATCTCCTTCCTACCTATGACAGTCCTAGATCACAACTTTGTTCAATGGAAAGCTACTTAATCTACATGGAAAATCTGCTAATGGTTATAGGACCGACATCAACAGTTTTAATGAGCTTTGAGAAATCTGTTACATTGTAGCCCCTGTCTAGATTCTTGCTACTTCACCAGTGTCCCTGTGATGGAGAAACCTGGTTTCCCTTCAAGCTCTTGAGTCAACCTCTGCTAGTTTTTGTCCTTTCATCTACAGAAATCTTTCCTGTCTCAGCCTTCACAGAATTTAAAGGGGTGTGATGCACCTTTCTATGTGCATGTTTGTGTGCTGGGAGCACGCATACATGCATGTGCACATGGAGGTCAGAAGTCAGCCTCACAAGTCCTTCTTAAGGTTCCTTCTATCTTTCTTTGAGACAGCATCTTTCATTGGCCTGGAATTTACAAACTAGGCAGTTAGGGCTGGCCACAGGCTGACCGCCAGAGCCAGGATCTGCTGCATGTCTGCCTTACCAATGTATCCCACCACACTTTGCTTGAGAGTAATGGTCTTGTTATAGACTGGGCTGTGAAGGGACTCAATGTTTTGTCTACAAACCACTGAGGTTTTGTCCACATCACCAATGGCTATCTCACTCATCATTCACTGTCTTACATTTCCTTCCAGCTCATTAGACCAGCTAACGGAGAAGAGGCCTCAGTTTTGTTCCCACTCAGCTGTGAAACTACCCAGTAAGATACTGTGGGATTATACTTTTGTATATATTTGTGTATATTTTTGTATATATTTGTCTCTTCTATTGGTTTAAAAAATGCTGATTGGCCAGAACGCAGACAGGATGTATGGGTGGGACTACCAGACTAAGAAAACTCTTGGAAGAGAAAGAACAGAGCAGCGATGTCAGGCAAATACAGAGGAAAGAAGACAAAAATGCTGTTCTGAGAAAAGGTACTAAGCTGCTTGACTAATCATGAGTTAGCTTAAGAGTAAGAGTTAGCAAGTATTATGCCTGAGCCATAGGCCAAACAGCTTGCAATGTGATTATTCGGAACTGCTGGTCCAGGCTAGGATGAGCCAGAAACTTCCAACTACACTAAGCAGAATTATTTCTAGCTTTGGATTAAAGTGTAAAATGTGAGAGTCTTTTCACTTAGCACTTAAAGATATCCTTGTGCTGCATAGTGGGTCAGTCAGAGAAGGAAAAGATCAAGGCAGAGATGGTTGGCAGTGATCAAAACTCAGACAACACTTCCTAGCTCACATGTAGTTTATGGTACCTTAAACCCATGAAGACAGAGTCTCAGACCACCATGACAGGCAAGGTCACCATAAATTGTAAGAATTACTAAAGGATGACAGAATACAGAATGAGAGACAAGTTCTATTGAACCTTGAATCTGAGAAGAACACTGTATCAACAAGACATAACCAAAGAATCACAGTAAAACTAAGAGTGTATGTGTTCCACTTCCTGCCACACTAACTGTCAAGGGACTCTACAAGCATTCATTCTCTAACGTTCAGGGGTTTGTTTTTAGTAAGAAAAGGTCACTTCCCCATAAAAGTTCATGGACAGTGTGCCACGGGATGAAGGGTTTGGAAAAGAGGGAGGCAGTCTGTGGTTGTACTTCCCTGCAAGGTAAAGAGAGTCATTAAGAATGCATTTGGCCCTGATAGGTTGAATTCATTTTAACTGGCATAAATAGGACACATGAGCTATTCAAATGTCTGAAGAGTGCCCTGGAATGAAATATTGATCATATTCCTTGGCTCTGGCAGGAGAGACCAATAATTTGTTTTCTCTAGGCATTAATGTTTGGTGGAGCCAGTAATGAATTATAAATGGCCAGCTCATCTCCTGCACCCACTTTTATTTACCTATAGACTCTGAGATAAAATTTATCAAAGTTTAGAGTCAGAAAAAAACTAAGCTTTAAATTCATAACTCTTTAAGAATTCTGAACTAATGATATGTATATTTAGAGGGGGATTTGTTGGTGATTAGCAACTTATTTGATTAGCTGATTAGTTAACTGACTAATTAATTAAATGAAACAGTGACTTACATAGCCCAGGATAGCCTGTACATATCTAAGGATGACCTTGAGTTTATGATTCTCCTGCTTCTGGTTCCTATTCTCTGTTATTACAGGTACGCAACCACACCCAACCCACAACTTATATTAGAAAAATCTCCTAGGAGATGGACCTGGTGACTCAGGCTTGTAATCCCAGCTACTCCAGAGACTTGAGGCAGAAAAATCACAAGTTTTAAGACCTGCGTGATCTACAGAATGAATTTAGGACCAGCCTGTACAACTTTAAGAGATCTTATCTGAAAATGGAAAAAAAAAATAAAGCCTTAAAAAGGGTTTGGATTTCATTTATTGCTTGCTTGTTGTTTGCTAAGTTGCAAGTTCACTCCCTGGTACTACTAAAAATCCTTTGGAGTAACTATTTCTTGATCATAGGTTTTGTTCTTAAATTCAAAGTTGTGTAGCAAGTCATTGTTTCTATCATTTGCTTTTAAGACAGGTGCAGTCCTGCTGGAACAGAGTGACATTGTGGAAAATCCTGCCTAGAGTAGATGTCCAAGCCCTCCCCCTGGAGAAAACACTGCTGATGTGGACTTTACCTGGTGGAATTCCTCTGGAGACCCCAAATCAGTAGGATTTTCCTCGACCAAAATGAAAAACCATCTTGTGATGAGTGACATTCAGAATCCCCAAATTGTCACATGCAGATGTGGGTGGATTTAGGAACTTTCATCTCCAGAGAATTTTGAAGTCTTTTTTCTGACACTGGATTTTCAATTCATGTAAAGGTGAATTCTCAAGTAACAGGATTGAAATCCCCTCCAGGCACTGTGATCCCACTCCACTGACAGGTTCTTTATTCGGGTAGCTTCTATTAATGTATCTGCACCATTCCCAGCATCCTTCAGTGTCTCATCCTCTCAGATGCACACGCTGGGGGCTCAGGTGCTGGACCCACAGTTGTGTTTATGCTCATGGCTCTAGAACTAGCTTTCCTCTCTGATGAAAGCACAGTTGAGAGAGGAGGGAAGAAGGGATGGGGGGCAGAGGAGTGTAGACCTTTGTGTGTGTGTGTCTGTCTGTCTGTCTGTCTGAGAACACAATAATCATTTAGAAGTTCTAACTCAATATTACACCCAGTTGCAAAGTCAACTCCCAAAGTGTCCTCCTTCCAATGTCTGCAAACTTAATCAATCAATCAATCAATCAATGACAATACGAGCCTTTAGCCCCTTTGGATGCCTTTTAATTCACTTACATACACCAAGTACTTTCTCTCACCTTCATGACTACTTCCTTTCACAGCATAAGCCTTGAGATAGATCTTGTTGAGAGCATCATCAGGACTTCTTCCCTTTCTTCTGCATGTGTATGCCCACTCACTGGCATCACCCATGCATTTCTGCAGGAACTTTACTGACTCCCTTGGCCTATGTATAGCTTCTTCCACCCATGGAATCCTCTAACCAGAACCACAGTTTCATAAACATCAATCTCATGAAGCCATGGACCATGTATTTTCAGTGGTTTCCTCCAAAGCTTGGAATCTTTACCACATACCACTTGCCTGTCTCCTTGTCTATTTACCTGCCTGCCTGAGCTCATCTCCTGAATGGACTTCTCTTTTTTCAACATCTCCATGGGCCACAGGTCAGACCCTTCCACCTGGCATGCCTTTCTCAGCTCTTTCACAAACCTATTTTTATGTTTGCCTTCAACATGCTCTTATATCACAAACCCATGTTTACACTTGCCCTCAACCCTCACCATCCTGGGGAGAATAGCTTTCTCTAAGCACTTGGTGTCCCCTTTCTGAGTGTCATATTGGTCCTCAGTCCCCTTAGCAATGTTCTCCCGTTGGTTTGAGGTGTCATGCTGTGTGGTGCCTGGCCTGCATCCCAGGGTGATGTACTGTATAATCAGTACCCAGCTCTCAGGCTCACAGCACACGTCTACTGCACACTGACCACTTCCTGCTTCAGTTCCAGAGAAGCAACTTAAGAACATAGGACATAATATTCTTCTTGGATGTTTTCTAATGTTCTACTGTGGATCTGCTAGGGATTCCAATTCAACGTTGAGTGGTGCTCACCCCTTGGGGGCTGGCGAGGGCAGTACACCATGGAGGGAGTGCAGAGTGAAACACATCTCTCTTCTCACTCAGCAAGCATGCAGCAAAAGTAGTCTCACAGTCCCTTTGGGGGACTCCTCTTCCAATGATTTCAGAGCCTCCAAAGTGCTTCACAACTCTTCAATAGCACCATGCTGGGACCACACTTTAGCCCACAGCCTTGATAGGATACTCAGCTAAACCATAGAAGGGATGGGATTATTGAAAAGATGAATGGAGACCGAGACCGTGGCTCAGACCTCGGAGGAATTCCTGGGTCAAAAGAATGAGTCAAACAATCCCTGACATAATTCAGTCACTCTGAAGAGGTGGAGAGTAACAGAAAGCCAAGCCTGCACTCATGTGTCTGTGACCTTCATGACGGGGTGACATGGTGAGGTCATTTTTCCTATTTAACAATATTTAATCTGTGAAATGGACCATGAGACACAAAACAAGTATCATTTAGGGGAAAAATCTACACAGGACTACCTGCACAGAGATATCTTTTGACTCCACCACTCACTACTACTGAAGCTAACTACTAACCTCTATGCGACCTTGGATCAGACACTCAACCACATAGCACTAACTCTTACCCAGACCCTGGATTGTATTCTTCTGTTTTATGTCTCCAGGTGAGATGTGCGGGGCTGGGATGGGGGCACTTGATCTGGTGTGTGAAGGACAACCCAGCAGCAAGTGGTACTATTTCCTGTGGCTTCTCACAAATACACAAGAGGGGTGTGTGGGTGGGAGGGGAGCTAACTTAGAGATTTTTACCTGGTTACAGACAGAAGAAATAAAATATGTGGATTTCAATGAGACAGAGGGCAGGAAGCACAATGCACTCTGCTACAATACTGCATGTGGACATTTTACTTATTTTTTTTCCATTACAAACAAAAGTTGAGAATTACCTGCGGACAATCTCTCTCTCTCTCCTCTCTCTCTCTCTCTCTCTCTCTCTCTCTCTCACACACACACACACACACACACACACACACACACACACCTGTGTGCATGCATTAAAAGAAAAACAAGAAAATTAATTATGCAGAGTGAGAGCAGAAATCTAGTCAATGAGTGCTTTGAAGGAACCCAGATCCTAAGTCCCCTGTGGAGAGGCATACTAAGGAGCCTGGAAAGACACACAGCTCCTTCAGACAATTCTAACCATTTCCACAGAAGGAGTGGTGGAGGACAAAAAGTCTGACAAAGCGCACAGGTTGAAGAGGAAGTTCAAGGCTGGGCAGAGAAGGGACAGAGTCCGTAGCCTATAGCTACTTCCTGATCTCACACTCTTGCTTAGAGATCCATTTACTACAATACTCTCCAATACTAAAAGCCACAACAAAATCACTTGTTGGCCAATGACGGCTGAGCAAAGATCCACAAGATACCTGGACTCCAGGGGCAGTGCCAGGAAGCAGTCCTGCAGAGGGACCCGGCAAGGGTAAGAACAGCCTACGAAGTCAGAATGAAGGAGACCACGTGACAACTCAGCTGTGACACAGCATCAAAAGCAGAGAGAAAACAGAAATCTCAGAGCCCATGCACTTTGCTCTTCACGGTGGCCTCTGTTTATTGAGGCCTGGCTCGATGCTTAGAATTCATTCCCGCATGCTAACCTGTACTGGTAGGGACACCAGGTGACATAGACATCTGCCAGGGGTCTTGCCCTCTATGAGGGCTTCAGATCTCTGAAGATGGTCCACAGGGCCATGTGCACAGCCCTTTAGTGTTTCCCTTGTCACCATTCCGGAGGAGTTACTAACAATATTTCAAGTTGTTTTTACATTGACTGTTACTTAAAGACTTAACAACCAACAATAAATACTCTTTGATTTTAAATACAACCCTGTCTTGATTAAGGATATGCATACAATTATGGATTTGGCAATGATAGGTAAAACCTTTTACCTAATCAAGATTATAATTGATATGTAAGTCTTCATTCAGAAATTGCTTTATCACATGCCATCCCACAAGAAACATATAAAACCATCCTAGACTGAGGAAGGCAGAGATCAGCCTAGCCAGAGGGTAGGTAGGTGATGCTACCTTTTGCATTTGCGGGCTGGAAGCCAGGTTTGTGCTTTGTTGGCAAGCCACTACTTCTTTTTCCTGCTCTGTAGGCATTATATTGTCACCCCCCCCCACACCCCAGCAAGGCTTTGTTTTCATCCGTGTTTCACGTGCTCTCCCATGCTGTGCTGAATACCTGAGCCTCAGATAAGAAGCAGGTCTGGGCTGTCCCTGTGAGTGGCTGGACCAGCTGCTGCTGCTGTTCCCAGACTCAGCAGTGTTTAGGGAAGGTCCAATGTGAACAGTGAAAGAAGCTACATTCTGTCCTGGATCTTTACCCAAAATGACACCTAAGCACAGACTGCACCTCTACTCTTTAACCTTCGCTGAAGAACCTGCCTCCTTTAAACTGAAAATATTCTCAAATAGCATTTGTGGGCCATTTTAGCAGCCTTAACAACTGAGCTGTCTTCTCGGCCGATTTTGTATCTTTTACAGCATTGTGTTCCTGGGCAGACAATATTTGTTTACTCAAAAATACAACATATAACATCTGAAGCTATTATTAACACAAAACACTAAGACTGAGAAATCTTTGACATAAACAGGACTGTGGAGTCCTCAGCCACACTAGCCAGAGAAAGGACCCAGTGACCAGTTATATCGTGAAAGGTAACAACTATCATGAGAGGTAACTGACTGGAGCACAGATGAGAGTATGTTCCTATAAGAAAGGTCCACCACACCAGTTCACTGCATGGACATTGCCCGAGATAAGAGAGGTGAGGCTTCATGAAGCTGGGGAACTCTGAGGTAGGAGAGAGGTCTGTGTGAAGGCCCCTTTCTGCTTCAGGGCTGGCTGGGTTTGTGAGCACTAAGGGTGGGGTAAAGCACTCAGGAGCAGTGACAGGTTTCAGTCAATCTTCTAACACTCGTTCCTGAATCTGGGCAGTCTTTTGCACTCAGACCATAGTTGATCAGCTATTTAGCCCTTCCCTCCATGTTCCCTCCAAATCCTAAACACTGCCATAAGCATTCCAGATTTGGGCCCTATTAATATTTTCTTAGCAACTTGAGCTATTTACAACAATGATGCCTTTTTAAAATAATTTATTGTGTATAGTGGGATTGTTACATTGTAAATAATTGTTCCACCTACTGGTTTAATAAAAATGCTGGTTGGCTAAAGGCAAACAGAAAGTGTGAACAGGGCTATAGACAGGAAAAACTTTAGGAATACTTGTGAGCAGGGCAGAGATGCCACAGAGATGCCAGGAGATGCAGAGGAAAGAAGTTGAAATGCAGCTGAGAAAAGGTACTGAGCCACATTGCTGAACAAGATAATAATCATGGGTTAGTTTAAGAGAAAGAGCTAGAGCTAGCTAGCCATACGCCTGGGTCCTAGGTCGATCAGTCTAAAAATAATATAAGCATCCATGTGATTCTGTGAGACTGTGGGTCCAAACATTGAAGCTAGGTCTGAAAGTCTGGGCCAGAAACCTCATACAACAAGTATGTTTATTATTTTAATTATGTGTGTTGAGTATGAACACATGAATGAAGGTGCCCAGAGAAGGCAGAAAACGGTATTGGGTCCCCAGGAGCTGGAGTCACAGGTGGTGGGGAATGGGTTGTTATAGGAGCTGGGAACAGTGGCAACTGAAACATATGTGAAACATGAATTCTAGTTGGTATTTAATTAGAATTCAGAGCCAGATATTGGGGAAAAACTGGGATATCAGACTACCAGTCAATTCTCACTCAGCCAATTTCTCAGGGTAAAGGCTAGCTTCAAGAGTCCTCAGCCTGACTCTTCACTTCTACAGAATCCCTCAATGTCTGCCTACACCTGCCTTAAATATTTTCTTTGCCCAGTTGTTTCACTTCTAGGTTCAAATCTGCATCATAATCCTAGAGTTAGGATTAAAGGTGTGAGCTACTACTGTTTGGTTGTTAGGCCTTGAACTCATAGAAACACAGAAAGATCTCCGTTTCCTGATTAAAGGTGTAGGTCACCACTAGGTCTTTCCCCCGCTGGGCTTAAAGGCATGAGTTACCACTCTCTGACCCCCATGGCTTAACTACTGGGGATTTTGTTCTCTGGTATTTTAGGCTGATTTTATTAAATATAAAATATATCACCACACACAGGTCTTTTGGGAGATGAGTAAGAGTTCTTAACTTGTGCACCATTTCTCTAGATCCTACAATGATTTGCTTTTATTTCTAAAATTAAGATGTAATTACACCCTTACCCTTTCTCATTCCTCCATCTTACTGCTCCTATGAACTTCCATTCCACCCCAGCCCAGCAGACTAGCACTGCACATAGCTCTAAGGCGCTAGAGTGACATTTTGGTGGTAAACAGTAGCTCTCTAATTAGACTTAACGACTATTCAAAAGGAGGGAAATTGTGTCTAATACTAAAAACCTTGCCAACTACTTTTTTGTTTTAAGTCTAGATCCTGTCTAAGAAAAAAAGTACACTCCTTTTATCTTTCCGAATATGGCTTATTTCACTAAACATGATGATCTCCAATTGTCTCTCTTTTCCTGCAATGGATAAATTTCTTTGTGGCTGAATTCATGTATTTGTATATCCAGAGGCGCATTGGCCTTGGCAGCCATTTCTTTCATCCCAGGTTTATGGTGCCTGAGTGTCAGTAGTTCTAATAGAAGCTGTGTCCTCATCTCTCTAAGAGAGCAACGTTGAGTTCCTGTTTAAGTGACTTCAGAACCAGGACTGGGACAGGGTGCTTTTCTGTGACAGTGAGCCGTGTGGTGTTACCTAGGGCACAACCCTCTCAAAAAGCAAATGCAGACTTGTCTTGGATGATCGCTAAGCTTCTTCCTAAGTCAGTCACCAAATTCAAGTGGACCCATCATCAGTTCCAAGTTTAATCACCAGAAGAAATCTACACAGGATACTCTGGGGATGATGGTGTGAGCTTGTAGTCTAGTACTGGAGAGGTAGAAATAGGGCGGTACCTGGGGCTCCCTGGCCCAACAGCATAACCTGATCAGCAATTTCCAGAACAACAAAAAAATCAAGGTGAATGTCTCCTGAAAACTGACACCTGAGGCTGTTCTCTGTCCTCCACATGTGTATCTGCACACATTTATTCACCACACATATAAAAGCTAGAGAATGAGAACATAAGCTGCCTTGCTATAGTGCTTGCAGAAGTGTGTCACACACATAGATACTTTCAGCAGGGTCTGCTGTGGGATAATCCTCTTGTACACTGTGAAGATTCTTCACTCATATTTGTTTAATAAAACACATTTTTTAATAAAGTCAGGTAGGACATCTATGCAGAACAACCAGAATAGGAGAATTCTGGGAAGAGGGAAGACAGAGAAACAGACACCAGCCAGATGCAGAGGAAGCAAGATGGGAATGCTGGATTGAGCAAAGGTACCAAGCCATGTGTCAAAACATAGATAAAGATTATGAGTTAATTTAAATGTAAGAGCTAGAGAGTACATGCTTGAGCTACTGGCCCAGCAGTTACTATAATGTGAAGTTTCCAAGTCAATTACTTGGTAAATGACTGCCAGGTATTTGAGACAGAAACTTCAGACTACAAGAGTTGGTGTGGGAAGCCGAGAGAGAGTGCCCAACAGCACAGACCACTTTAGGGACTTGGGTTCCCTCAGCTCAGGAACCAAAGAACAAAACACAATGTTAGCCACTAGGGCACTCACATCCTGAGAAGGAAAAGAGGTAAACCTGATTCATAAGAAAGGGCACAGAATCCTGCATGCATGCACATGCACACACATACACATGTGCAAATGTGTGTGCACGTGCACACACATACACCTATACTTGCACACATTTACATGCCTGCCTGTTTGTGCTCCCATAGACAAGAGCTGTTTACCTCCTGGGTACTTTTCCCCTTTCCTTCCTAAGTGTGTTTTTATGTTCTGTGTTGAATTACTCTGGCAATTCATTGAGGTCATGATTATAAAAATAAACAGCCATGATAAATTTTTTGTTATTTATCTTTTAAAATATGCATGCCCATACATTCCAAAATTAGAAGCTAAAATATTTGGCTAACATAATGTTTTTAAAGTTAGAATTTAATGTTGCTTTTTAACTTGCATTTTTAATTAAAAATAAAAAATAGATGATATGCATTTGCTTTCCTCTTATAAAAAAGCCTTTCTAGGTACTCAGCTTATACATAAACATCGTTATGTGTGTACATGAGAAGCACAGATAATTTTATTTGAATTAATGCACTTTGGGAGCATCTTCCATGAACAGCTATCACAGCACAGTAAAAATATTCACTGCATAAATAGCATAAATAAGCAAAATGAAAAAAACGTTATTCTACTGTTTACCAACAGATCTGTAATTACAAAATAAATTAACCATGAAATGAATCACTTCGGGTTTTCTGCAATATTGTTATGAGAGATTGGGATTTTTTTTTTAATTCTGGGAAAACTTAAAAGTGAAGGATTGCAAAGAGCATGACAGGATTTATTTTTAAAGTATCAGAACACATCAGAGTGCTTCATACACACACAAACCTTTCATTTACTCAAAGTCAGAGGCTGCAAACTGACTGTTTGCTGGGGTGAAGAGGAGCCGGGGGCTCAGAGGTGAGGTATGGTGGTAACAGTGCAAATCACGATCCCCGCTCCCTTGGAAGTGACAGATTTTGGCCTGAAGAGTGAGGCTCTCTATTCTATTCTGAAGACAGAATTTTAAAATCTCACTCTGGTCCAATAAAAATGAGAGGAAAACACCCTGATTGGCTTTCCTTCCTCCCTCTTTTGTTTTTTGTTTATTTGTTTGTTTGCTTGTTTTCAAATTTCTGCAGTGCACACATGATCAGGAAAAAATATAAAGTTTTATTTGTGTTTGTGTGTATGTTCTCATGTTCTCTTAATTAGTGTTCTATTGCTGTAAAAAGACGCCATGACCAAGGCAGCTATTATAAAGGACAACATGTGATTGGGGGTTTGCTTAAAGTGTCAGAGGGTTAATCCATTATTATCATGGTGAAGGGTATGGCAGCACGCAGGAAGGCATGGTGCGGAAGTGGTAGCTAAGAGCTTTACATCCTGATATGCCAGAAGTCAGAGGAGAAAGACAGACAGACAGAAAGAGAGACTGGGCCTGGTGTGTACTTTTGAAGCCTCAAAGCCCACCTCCAATAGCATACTTCCTTCAACAAGGCTATACCACCTACACCTTCCAAACAGTTTATCAATAGGGGACCAATTACCCAAATATATGAGCATGTGGGAGACTGTCTCATTCAAACCAATATACTCCAAAAGATAATCTGGAATGTTGTTGTCTAGTACCAACAATGTTTTAATGAGACAGGGCTATTTACTGGCCTGAAAGAATCAGATAGGCTAGAATGGCTGGCCATTGAGCTCCAGGGCTCCACCACGTGACTTTACACTTGATTCTAGGGATCAAATCCAGTTCCTCACATTTACAAAATAAGTACTTACTAAGTAAACTTTCTCCCCAATCCTGGGGGGTGAGGATGGAGCATTTTTTGAAAAGACCAGATTCATGTGAAGAAGACTTTGAAGTTATTCCAAATTGTGAGCTTTGCCTGGAGAATAAAATTGTTTCAGTCACTCCTACATGTGACTCTCTAGACTTTTGTTTAGAAATGAATTTTGAATAAGTTCTGAGAAGCCCAGACATGAGGAAGAGAAGGGTACCATGGTGGAAACAATTAATATGGAGCCAGAAAGTATAAGAGAGAACACCTAGAGAAATGCAGATGCCATCTCTTTCTCACAAGGTCCAAGGACAAAGCTAGGGAACCAGTGAACCTAGAAAACTTTATCTACAGAGCCTGGGTTGTAGGGGGATGTAGCCAGCTAGCCTGATAAAGCCACAGTTACCCTGTTCTGAGTAATGTGCATAGGCTTGCACACTAGCCAGAACCTTCTGAGCCATCTCGGAGTCTACTGCTGCACCTGGAGACTGGGGATGCTGGAGTCCAAAATAGAGAAAGAGAGAACACAGCTACAGGAGTCTATGGCTGGCAATGGGAAATTGGGAGGATATACATGGTTTGCCCCATATCCACAGTAAAGAAGTCTTCTTCTATTACTCACCTGACTCCTGGGGTCTATATTGTTGGCTTTGCACCTTCTCACCCCCTCCCCCAAGAGGTGCCCAGATAAAATGTCCTCTGGCAACTGGCATCATTGTGGGGCTTGGTGCCCATGTGGTGTAGGCACTGATCTATCATTGGTTAGGGTCTTTTGATTTTTGCTCTTTGCTGCTGACATTGCATCAAATAATCCTAGGTTTGTTGCATACCCTGTAACAGTGGATGACCAAGAGCAGCTGCTATGGAAAGTCTTCCACTAGCACAGATGATGGCTTCCCGATAGCTGGGGAAACAAATGTCCCCACTTGGGCACCAGATATAGGCGAATGATTTTTAACCACTTTTTAAAACAATCAGTTAATATTTATTAAGAATAAAGGCACTTATTAGATAACCAATGACTCTGGGAGATAAATGGGGCTAAGACACACAGAGGGAGTAGCTGAGAGCTTCTACCCCGGGGCACGCCGGAATGGAGAGAGTAATTCACCTGAGGAATTCATTCCAGGGTTTCCCAGAAGCTAGATGTAGCGGGAAATCAAAAACTACACATATAAACAAATCACATCAAAGGGCTAGAGCCGAGCGGGGCGTGGTCAACTAAAAAAAGTTCCAAAAATAAACCTCCAAAAAAAAAAAAAAAAACAAAAAGCCGACATTCTCTCACACAAAGCCAAGACCTTTCACAACAATTTCAAACCAATTACACAAATTTTCAAACTAATAACACAACTTCCATTCTATTAACAGCTCCAAGTAACAACACAAATGTCCAAAAATACAACATATAAAAAAAAAAACTTTCATTAAAAACGCTCCGACACACTACAACCTTACCCCTTCACCGTTTCTTAAAACCTTCTCTATTTTATAAACAATTCTCACAAAATAAACCTCATTTCCCGCTACAGCTAGCCACGTCCCAACGGGATTTAGTTTCTTGACGTCATTTACCTGGGTAAATTCTGATTTCCTGCTAGACAAAGCCTTTCCCTTAACATCTCGTCCAGGCCACACGCAGTTAGAGTATACAAATGGAGGATTCAGTGAGCCCTTCCTCTCCCTTTGTATGAGAGCACATCAGCCACTCACAGGCCCACAGGCTCATGTTGCAGAGAGAAAAAAGGAGCTATGGTGTGACCCTGCCAGTGTTTGCAAGAGGTCAGCGTGATCTGATGAAGATGGAGAGTGTTTTGCTGGGAGGATTCTCATAACTTAAGAGTGAAACGAGGGAATCTTGCAATGAGGATGCCATCCTTACAACAAATGGATCTTGTTCTGTTCTATGCCGGGCACCCCCTGGCAGTAGATACAAGGGTAGGCAGGCAGTCACAACCCAGAGTATCAGCCCAGCCAGTGAGAACAGAAACATGCTCAGATGTACAAAAATAAAAGCCTTGCTCTGATACACATAACGGATGAGAAGATGATGCCCAGAGAACACATTGCAGGCTTCTGGCCATTTACCTAAGCCTGCAAAGCTGTCTTAGCCAGGTCTTACACCTGCTGCCTCTTCACAAAATCCCACCCATATGTCTCACACCTGGCCAATGTTCTCTTTATTAGCTGCCATGAGCCAGGAGTGAATTTAATCACATTCATCTAAGAACTATCAGAGTAAAAGCCAGTGACTGGCACTTGCTAGGGGCTGGTAAAGAATGGATTTGTTTTCTATATCAAAGGACCAGGACCAAATGGGGCCAGAATCCAGGAAGACTCCTCCCCAGACTGGACATAGGAAGATAGCTACTTGAAACCCAGTGTTCAGAGAACATCCTACATAAACAGGCATTAACTGATACCTTTTTTGGGTCAAGTAAAATACAGATGTGTGCCTGAGTTAGTCAATTCATTGATTAAAGTATTCCAGGCATGGTGCTAAAATATGATTTGTATCCTAAATATCTCATGGTGCAGAGAGGAAGAAGGAGTTATGGTGTGACCCTGGCGCTGCTTAAAGACAAGTGAGAATCAGTGTGGCAGGTATGAGAGGAGACCTAGAGCCACAGAGGAAGAAGCAGGGAGCTAACCAGGGTTCATGGAGACAGGAGCCACCACTAGCCACTGGAAATGGGCAGGGAACCTGGGCTGCCCACAGGCTTGATGCCTCAGTGGGCAGTCTTCACGTCAAAGGGAGATAGTGTGACCCCAGCTCCTAAACCTTCCTTTCTTTCATACCTTGGCCATGAAGTTAGACATTTTTCTCTGCAGCATGCTTCCTGTCACAAAGTGCTGAGGGTCACAGGTCCAAAGCCACAGGGCCACCTGGTCACGGATAAAATCTTCTAAAATTCTGGCCAAAATAAAGCCGCCTTCTGAAGCTGAACGCTATGCCCCACAACAGTTAGCTCCTCCCACTGAGAAGATGTGAACCAACTAGCTCCTCCCACTGTGATGACATGTCCAGCTAGCTCCTCCCACTGTGATGCTGTGAACAAACTAGCTCCTCCCACTGTGATGACATGTCCAGCTAGCTCCTCCCACTGTGATGACATGCGCCATGCCATCATAAAGTGTTGCAGTGCTGACAGAGGGCTCAGCTGTGGGCATACTTGCCATGTAAGCATCAAGATCTGAGTTCTATCCCCAGCAGTCATACAAAGAGCAGGCAGAGGGAGACCAAAAGTGATGGCTCAGTTACATAATGTATGTGTCAGTGACTCTGAACCTCTGGGTGCAGCAGAAAAGAAGTTTACAACATGCTTCATTCCCAGGAATCAGCCCCTTTGGTGACAGAGAACAGAAGGTAACAAAATTGGCGGTAAATTATTCAGTTTCTTCCCTGGTCCTCTGAGGGTATGTGCACTGTTTGGGAGCCATGTACATTTGTCCCACATTACTGCCTGAGGCTGCCTCCTCAGGCTGACTGACATCCATCTCACAAAGACTGATCTAGAGGAACAGGCTGATGGAGCCAAGGACAGACAGCCGAGCTTTGACTCACATGCAGCTAACACATTCTAAGCTCCTGCAAGTGTCGGGCTGCTGAGCCCTTCACTGACAGGTGATGACATCCCCTGTGATCCCACAGAACAGAAATTGTGGCTAAGCTGACTGTAGAGGCCCCGTGTGCTTGCCTGAGAATCACACACGACACTTTCTAATGAATCAGGCAGGAGAAAACTCAAGGGCCACAAAAAATATGAGTGTTGCTAAACTGGCAAAGTATAGGAACTTTCATTCTTTCCAGTTTCTGTGTTAAGATGGGGAGATGGATACTAAAACATCCCGGGTCTTTCAAGTAGCTAGACTTACAATGGCTATAAGGTGCTGACCATCCTGCTAACAGATATCCTATATAATAAAGGCTTTGTCCCTCTGTCTTCCATCAAGGATCTAGATGCTGCCTGGGGTTTGAGAGTAGAAAGGAGACTCCTGCAGAAAATTAGGAAATAGATGCAGAAAGCCTTACCTAAAGGGTCCTGTATAGAAAAATGCATTGGCCAATGAGCAGAATCAGGCACAGGAACCTCTAGAGAAAATGTTACATCCTTACATTCCTGCATCTCACTCACATCTGGTCAAGTAGAAACTGAGAGCCATTGTGTTGTAGACACACTGAAAGCCTATGGCTCCCATGAACAGTGCTTGTCTAGTGTACCTGTGGTTATCTGCAGCCAGGTCTCAATCACAACCCTCTCTGGAAAGCCACTTGACTTCTGATGCTTGGTCGTGTGTGTGTGTGTGTGTGTGTGTGTGTGTGTGTGTGTGTGTGTGTGTGTTTACATATGCACACCTAAAGAAGACATAGATGACAAGAAGTCCACCTATAGTGTCGTTTCTCAGGAACCATTCACTTTATTCTTTGAGACAAGGTCCTTTTCTGGCCTAGGGCTTTCCAGTTAGGTTAGCTGGCTCATCAGTAAGCACCAGGAATCTGCCTGGCTCTGTACAGGACATTTTAATGCCAACATTGACATTAAACATACTTGCCACCACACCAGGCCTTTTACATGGGTATTCAGGACTCACACTTGTATCCTCCTGTTTACATGGCACTGAATATACACACACACTCAAGACAGAGACCCATTTGGATCTCTGTGAGTTCAAGGCCTAACAGCCAGACAGTGGTGGCTCATACCTTTAATCCTAGCTCTAGAAGAGTTGAGTCAGGAAGAAATTTAAGGCAGGAAGAGACAGAAATTCAGCCATTCTGTCAGAGCGACCAGTCAAGCTGAGGACCTGTGAAGACAGGACCTACCCTGTTCAGCCTGAGGATTTGGCTGGGTGAGAGTTGGCTCTGGTGTGTTCCCTTCCTCTAATGTTATAGCGTTCCCTAGGTGCTTGGCTCTAGATTTTTATTATAATACTAAATATAATTTATGCAATATCTTGTGCCCAATGTGGGACCCGAGACCCTGAGATTAAGAGTCTCTTACTTTACCAACTGAGCTAAAAGCTAGGCAGTGGTGGCACATGTCATTAGTACCAGCACTTGGGAAGCAGAGGCAGGAGGATCTCTGTGAGTTTAAGGCCAGTCTGGTCTACAAATCAAGTTCCAGGACAGCCAGAATTGTTACACAATGAAATCCTGTCTTGAAAAACAAACAAACAAAAAAGCCTGGAGAGATCTTTGTCATCTGATATTCTAGACTATTTCTGTAATATATCAACACACACACACACTCACACACCCCTACTGAGCTAACTTTCCAGTCCTTGGACCTTGTGTGTTTTTTGTCTCTTATTCCTGTTTATCTTCTGTCTTTTCCATTATTTCCTTAAAGCATCTCTCAGTGCAAACACCAAGGGCCCTCAGTGCACCCTCTCTGCCAACCTTCACTTTGTGTCATCCCTGTTCCAGTCATAGGCAAGAGCTCATTTTCTCTGGAGGTATCTCTGTAGAAACCTCTGGAACAAAGCAATCAGAAGGATCTTCACAGCATGGAGGGCCACTTTGTTTTTCCTCGTCAGCCAGGTTCTTGTGTGTTCAGAATAGCCCTTGGATAAAAGCCCAGGCACATTTTCTTAGGAAGAAAAAGATCTTAGGAGGAAAGCAGAAGAGAATTGGTCAGCAGCTCCAGGTGGCTGTACTAGGGGACCCATAGGACCTGCTAGAGAAACAGCATTCATGCATAGCTTTCCTAGCTTGAACCACAGCACCTGGCAAAACCCAAACCTGATTTCTGGCAAATAGCACTGGGCTTATGATCATGCAAGAGAGGCAAAGAGAGTTCAGATGAAAAGTGGTAGAAAATGAAAAAACGTGCATTGAGAGTGGCCAGCCTAGTGCCCAGCATCATTAAGACTGGGGACACTGGGGGTGGGGCGGGAAGGACACCAGCTCCATAAGAAGTCAATAAAGTTGATTGCCAAGCACCAGCCACCACCGATGAACTCATCAAATTCATTCACATGCTTGCACCCTGAATGCCAGGACTGTTCACATCACATCTGCATTTCCTAGATAAGGAAATGGGGCCGAGAGACAGTCAGAACTTCCATCAAGGTTATTGCCAGGGAGTTTGAGCCAGGTGTGCTGGGCACCAAAGCCTGCAGTTACTGCTCAGCCGTATAATGCCTACAAAGGCAAGCAGGGCATGTACAGCATGGGGTTCTAACGATAAATCATATCGCCTCTCATTCATGCAGACAGACAGTGAGTTGCAGATTGCAGGTGGTACTTCTGAAGTGACAATCCCCACCAGTATGGGACCAGGTGTTCTAACATTTGTCTGAAAAAAATACAATAGTTATAAAAATTGTTCTTTAGACAAGATGTCCCTGCATTCAAAAGACCAATGCTAACTGCACCCACAGATTGTCTAGATTTAATTTGAGGTCCCAGAAAGTGATGGTATTTTCCACCAATATTCTGCCTCCCTTTCTTGGCAGCTTTATTCTTTTGAGGCTTGTAGACATTCTGCTTTTGAATTCTTCATAAAATTATAAATATTCTAGAGAAGGAAAAGATCATAGCTGATGGCCTTGCTGGCAGCTAGGATCAGTTGACTGTTTTAGGAGGCAACAAAACCAGTTTGCACATATATTTGTGGGCTCTGCGCACCCCCTGGAGGTGGTTTACTTCCCTCTGCACAACGGTCTGTGCACAGTTGGTATCTCCTAGGTGAGTGCTGAGTGCTCATTGCTGAAGCAGAAAAGGGCCACTATTTAATGGCTGACACCACTGCAGTGTCACTGTCATATAGATGATGCTGGTTAATTCCTGCTAACTTGACACAAACTGGAGTCATGCTCATGCTAGGAGGAGAGAGTGTACCGGGATTATGTTGTTACATTGTAACTAATTGTCCCGCCTACTGATTTAATAAAAAATGTTGATTGGCCAAAGGCAGACAAGAAGTGTGGGCAGGGCTACCAGGCTAAGAAAACTCTGGTAACAGGAAGAACAGAGTAGAGATGCCACAGAGATACGAGAGAGATGCCCAGAGACACAGAGGAAAGAAGTTAAAATACTGCTGAGAAAAGGTACCGAGGCCACATGGCTGAACAAGATAAGAATCATGGGTTAGTTTAAGAGCAAGAGCAACTGCCCTAGGCCAATCAACATAAAATTAACATAAGCCTTTGTGTGATTATTTGGTGCTAAGCAGCAGTGGGGCTATGACCAGGTCCGAATCTCAGGGTTAGCCCCAAAAGTACAGGCCAGAAACCTCATACACCAAGAGAGCTTTAGCTGAGGGATGTCCTCTATCAGATCCGCCCATGTACAAGTTGAGGGGGCATTTTCTTGATTAATGTTTGATGAGTGAGGCCCAGTCCACTGTGTGTGGTGGCATCCCAGGGCTGGCGGTTCTGGGTTGTATACAGAAGCAAGCCAGACAGCAGCTTTCTTCTATGGATCCTCTCAGCTGTGAGCTGTGATTGGGACATGTAAGCCAATTAAACCCTTTCCCACCCATGTTGCTTTTCGTCAGTATTTTATCAAGGAGCAAAAAGTCAGCTGGAGCACAGCTGCATGGCTCTGGAGGTCTGAAGTAGGCCATGCTGTGTTAAAAGTGCTGTCATCCCATAATCCTGCTGTTCTAAGTACAGGCATGGCCATTGTCGGGGATACAGAGCACATACTGGGCCAGAGAGTAAGCTTGCACAGTGGCCTTCCTTTTTCATATTGTTTGGAGAAGGGTGTCTTGATGCTTACCACTATTTACATCAGACTATCTGGTACAAAGTGCCCCAGGATTATTCCTGTGTCCACACCATTTCACCACAGCTGCCAGGATTACAGCCATATTCTTGCATTAAACTTTTAGTTGGGTTCTGCAATCTGAACTCGGTTTCTCATGCTTGAGTAAGAAGTGTTTTACTCATCGAGTCATTTCCTAGGTCTGGATGTAAAATTTTCAAGGTTCATACTCTGCCACGCCAGTCAGTCTTCAGACTCTGCTCATTAGCATGGATTACAGGAGTTATCTCCTGTACGGATCATGAAGGAACATTATTCTGAATCAAGGCAAATAGAAGAGCAGGGCACACCAACGAGAGTTCCACTTCCTGTCGGTGCCCCACTGCCTCATGCCCACAACAAAGGTCTGTGAGATAGATGACATAAATGAGAATGGGCTGCAGAGCCGGCTGGGTAGATTGTCCCCAGTCAGAAACTTCAGCTCCATGCCTGCTTATGTTCTGATGGAGAAGAGTGGTGCAAGCACCCTTGTGTGCAGTAGAGTATCTTTCCAGCACCAGTCTGGGTAACGTCAACAACCTCTGTTTGGACAACATCTAGGTACATTGTGCTTTCTGGATTCCCAGAGTTACAGGCTGATTCCTGTGATAGTCAGTCTTCATTGGAGGCAAACGAGAACCTGGGAGACCATGAGAGGCCACTGTGCTTCTAACAGAAGTCCAGGCACTTAGACCTCATAAAGCTGGGTTACAGAATAGCCTATGGGGGACACAGGGGGGACCAGTGATTGCAGAGAAGGGAAAGAGGGATTGGGCGAGTGTTTATGTTTGGCCAGCCCTTCATTCAAACAAGTGTCAACAGTGTTCTGTGCAAACCTTTTCCAGGGCTCTACCCACGATCAGGTTTCTACACTCACAGGAGGCTTTGGCTGCTTCTCTCCAAGTTCCTTGCTCTCTAGTGACCTGTAACTTCATCTCTGGCTCCTTCCTTGCTTCAAGAAGGCTCTGAGCACCCACACACACACACCTGTGCTCACCTCAGCCACTGTTCGATGTACACAAACATTTATTGAAATGATGCTATTGGCTGGAGACACAGCGACCCACAGTGGAGCCTGCCCTTGGCATGTAAAGTCGTTCATTTTCCTTGTCTTTCTGTGTCCCTCTTTTTCTGTGTTTTTATGACAACTATAACTTTACTACGCTTCCATGCTCACAAGCCATGATTGCTGGAAGTGGTTTGTTGCTTATGTGCCTAAACTTGTCCTTCACAGCTGCTGATTGCTACAGAGAAAGCAAACAGTAACCCAACAGCCCCTGCTCCTATTATTTCCATATGCTCTTCTCTTTATAACATGCCACCACACTTTCCTGAGGACTGAGTGAAGACAGTCACGTAGTTAGAGAGCTCCAATTTCCAGGATTTCAGGAGTTGCCTATATCTTTAGGCTCCTAGAGAGCCACAGAATATCTGCTGTTTAACTCTGAGACAAGTGAGAGAAGCTAGAAGGCCCCAGGCCAAGCCAGATCTTCAAGGTAGACGTGCAGAATCTCCAGAAGATTCTGTCCAGTCTCGCTGCGAAATATGGATAAAACATTGTTGATTCAACCAGATTGCAACAGCCTTGATGCTCTGCAGCATGTCATTAAAACAGTCATTTTAAACAACACTAGAGACTGAGAATGCCAGATAAGTCCACTTGGTGCCATTCAGACTTGGAGCACTTGTGACTCTGGAGCTGAACATTTGCAGTTGGCTACCAAGGGTGTGATAGACAGGGACACTGACCTCAGCGCTGCCCAAGACATGTAATGGGACACGTCTGGTGATGATGTCTCCTTGCAGGGAGTGTGGAGAGCCACTTGTACCTTCTCCAGCTAATTTTCAGAAGTGGGATCTGTGCACAACAAGATGTGACAGCTCCTAATCCTCCCAATTACTCTGCTCAAGCTCAGAGAGTCCTCCACTTTGATCACACGAGCACTTTGCACGGCTTCTGAAAATGAGCCTCCAAATCCCAGACATACATCAAGAAAAGAGAGGTTCAATATTTCAACAATGAAATTAAGAGAAATAGTGGGATGGGCTTGCGTCTGTGAGCCTGCTTGCCCAGACTCATTCTACAGGATATACAGGTCTTCCACAGACCTAACCTTCTCATGTGTGACCTCATCCTCTTTTCCCATGGGGGCACCTGCCACAGGCTCTCTAGTATAAATAGCTCTGCCACTGACTCAGAAGTCTAATTCACTGCCAATCATGGTCCAGATAATCTGCTGTCCTGTAGTACCAGAGTCCTGTAGTCAATTCCACCCTGCATCTAGCCCTGATGGTCTCAAGCATTGCTCTCTCAGAAGATCTGCCTACTCTGAGGCCTAAACCTAACCACCCTAGTGATCAAATCTTAGTAGTGATGGAGCAGAGCCCACTATCCTGGTGACACATTGCTTTGTTTAGTTTCAGCTGTCAACTTGACACAACCTAGAATCTCCTGAGAAGAGTTTTAATGAGGAGACAAGGATAGCTTGTGGACATGTCTATTGGAGACTGTCTTGATTGTTGATTGATATGGGAAGAACCAGCCCACTGTGGGTGGTGCCATTCCCTAAGAAGAGGGTCCTGAACAGTATAAGAAAAAAGAAAGCTGAGAAAAAGCAGGCAGAATGAATATGTTTATTTCTCTCTGTTTTTTCAATGTGGATGTTATGTGACTAATTTTGAGAGTTCCTGCTTTGATTTACCCTACCCTCCTGCAAAAAAAAAAAAATGAATCATTAGATTTGCAAGTCAGTAAACGATTCTTCTATGCTGCATTTTGTCAGGCTATCACAAATTCTGTCACAGCAACAAATAA
The DNA here is from genome assembly GCA_004025045.1 of Sigmodon hispidus. Lineage (NCBI taxonomy): Eukaryota > Metazoa > Chordata > Mammalia > Rodentia > Cricetidae > Sigmodon > Sigmodon hispidus. Next base: position 66,713 of record PVIH01003117.1, read on the forward strand.
GACTAAGGCATATTGAGCAATGCCCCTGGCTTCTTTGACCAGCACCCTTGAGCTACTCAAGGAGTTTGATACAATGAAGGTTATATTTCAGTTCAGAAGGTGAATAGCAGCTTCTGACCCTGCTAGTGGCCACATGTCACTGTCACATCTCAGAACCACACCAGAGACCAAGTGAGTAGACAGCTTCAGCTCCCTGTAATGCTCGCCTTTGACCTCTCCTCTGTTCACATTTCAATTTCCCCCAGCTCCTTCCAGATTCTTCTCAAGCCAGGCTGTATTACTGTTCTACTGGTGTGGTGATTCAGGATAAGTATTCTCTCACCCTGTGTAGATCTTGCTAACCCAGGGAGGTGCTATTCTTTCCTAAACCCAGACTGCAGAGGTAAATCCTCACAGCAGAGCTTCCCACACAGCCTCTCCCTTAAGCCTTTCCATAGGCTGCTTGGTCCAAGCACCACACTGTGGGCATGTCAAGGTCTTGCTATTTGCTGACAGACAATGGAACCTGACCCAGACATGGCTTTTTGCAATAGGTGACCAAATATATCACATTCTGGTTATGCTGTGCTTTGTGATCACACATGTGTAGCTGATGTTCCAATCATTTTTATGAATCTTATAACCAGGTAAGGGCCCAGAAAATGACATGTTTCCCAGGTCTCAGAATGAGAAAGCTCTATCCTACATGACAGGTATGAGCTGGTCAACTGGAGAGCATGTATCGGCAGCAGATAGATGGACACAGTTGGAAGGGCAAAGCCAAATCTTTATCCTGCCTGTAAGTCACAGATGCTTGAGAATGACATGATAAAAGCTGTGGCACAGTAACAGATACATGGCTGGAGGTTGGGCAAGGGCTTTGGCAGGATGCCACATACCATGGGCTGGGGGACCATGTTGTTGTACATTGTGGCTACAATAGGCATCAAAACAGAGTTGAAAGACACAGAAATTGTACAAGAAGCCATATGGAGCTCACTGAGGGCGCTCCACACTCCTCAGGCTAAGCTAATTAACCTTAGAGGTGAGCAACACAGAAAATCTCAGAGGAGCGGGTAGTACCCTCAAATGTGACTGAATGTTAAACCTGAATTAATTGAGACAGTACAACATTAGACAAAACCCACTTAGGAGAGACTTCACTAATTTCTCTCTATTATGAGGAATGTGGGGTTTTGATGACTCAAATGAAGTCGTGGAGAATGTAGTGATGGTGTACTTTACACACCCAAAACTGATGAGGGATTTTTTTTTTAGCTGTGAATAACATCCATGCCCAGGGCCCAGGAAGGCATTGGTACATTTTATTAAGCCTTTGCTCTCAGATATTGGGAAATTGGAGGCTGCAGAGAAAGGAAAGATTCCCACAGGAAATCGACACAGAGTGTTTGAGACAGAAATCAAAGTGGTTCTTAAGTATGCACGTTTCCTCAGCGGGTCTCTCAGCCCAGAGTTGAAGGGGCTGAGTGTCTTCATTCTGAAAGTGACACTGTCCTGACAGACACTGCTTCCTTATGATTGATTTCCCCAACATGTGAGGAGCCAGTTAGATCTGAGCCTCTAAATGCAGGTTCAGACTGCAGATAAAAGGCATACATACACCTAATGCTTTGCTGCCCTCTGCCCAGCCTGGAGGCTTCTGGTCTTCAGAGCTGACTGTGGACACAAGGAGGCAGAGAATGGGTTCATGAGGCAGCAGAGAGTCCCGTGGCCCTTTGGAGGAGTGATGTTTATTTCAGCCTTTGTGTACCAGCTCCATTGTGGCAGCCTTACCTCAGAGAGTGACTTCCTTGGAGGGGACACTGACCTGTGGCCCAAACAACAGACAGCATGTTTCCTGCAGTGAGGAGACTCTGAGATGTCCCCAGAAGCCAACATGGCTTGAGTCAAAATGCTTCCCATAAATGTTTAGTATTTAAAATCTTGTGTTTCTTTTCTCACTGGTCAAGCTTTGTTATAGACTTGGGTGTTGGAAAGAATTACTTTAAGTAGAATCCTGTAAATCCCAGGAGTGTCTCTCTAGTAAACACACTCCAATACAGGAGTGGCACATTCAGAGATTTGGTGTTCAGATCTGGTCACATGTTTCCCTGCCCACTTCTTATTCTCTTATCAGCAATTTACAGTTGGTACAGTAAATGTTCGGAGAAAAAGAAATAGTTCCAACTGTGAGGTAGCAGTTTTAGGCTGCCTCACAAACCCTACTCCCTTGTTTTTCTAGTGTGGATAGTATAACATTAAGAGAAAAACCTAGAATTTTCTTTGAAAAGAGCCAATGGTGTTATTATAAAAATCAGTTTGTTCTCAGTATGCTTGTGAGTTCTCCAGACAGACAGGCAGCCAAAATGTTTTGTGGCATGTCCTCTCCATGAACATCATTGGCATATTATCCAACCATTTGGAACTTTTTACAAGAATCCATCAGGTTCAGGGGAAAGCATCTCATTCCCTGTAAAGGCTAAGAAATGTCCCAGCACCAGTCAAGGCTGGCAGCACAGCATCTGTAGTCACATGAACTAATTTGGGTTGGTTTCTCTCTATCCTTGGTTGTTATTCTCCACATGTGTTTTACCACCTTGGAGTCACTTGAGGTCAGAGAAAATGCATCTTGTAACCCTGAGTTGTAATTTACTAGAGACATTCACACAAACCCTTGTCTTGGCAGCCCCTGGATCAATCAGTCACTATTCCAATCACAGGGTCTGTCTTCCCTCTGTCCATGCTAGACACATGTTGTAATAGGCTTCTGCCCAGGCTTTCAAACCTATCCTCACGGTTTGGACCCATAGAATCACATAGACACTTGTATTATTTTTATGCTGATCGGCCTAGTGCCCAGGCATATTGCTAGCTAACTAACCCATGTTCAGCCATGCAGCTTGATAGCTTTTCTCAGAGCAGCATTTCAGCTTTTTTCCTGTGTGTCTGCTACCGTCTCCTCCTCATGCCTCTGTCACATCCCTGTGGAGTCTGTCTCTGGTGTCTGTGTCTGCTCTGAGATGTTCCCAAGTTTTCTTAGCCTAGTAGCCCTGCCCACACTTCCTGTTTGCCTTTAGCCAATCAGCTTTTATTAAACTCTTAGGCGGGACAAATATTTACAATGGCAGGAAACAGTAGCAACATAACATAATCCCACTATGGACACAGGCCTGCCCTGCTCTGCTGTGAACAAGAGAGATGAGGGACAATGCCATGGCTTTCAAGATACCAGCAGGCACAGTTCCTGTCTTGATAATATCTTTCAAGCCTGTAAGGAGACTTCTGTAAACTCATGCCTTGGACAGACAGATGAAATTCCAGGGGACTTGCCTCACTGGGAAAGGCGAGGATTTCTGTGACATTAAAGCAAATAGACAAAATCCTCATCACAATCTGCTCCCATATGAGAGGCTGTTGTTAATAACTTCAAGGCTTAAGTCCACAAGCCAAGTCCATGGCGGCAAAGGACTCCGGTCCCTCTCTGAACTTATTTAGACATTGTAGACACACATATGGGGTGGGCTCCCTGATTTCAAATGACATGAGGGCCTCTGTCTTTGTCAAGAACATTTATCCAGTTGTTAATGAGCCCAAACATCAGGAAGTTCCTCAATATCTTCAAAACTAACAATAATTACAGAAAGCACAAAGCACAGACCAATCATCTTCAGCCTCTTGACCAGGTCAGGGCGTCCAGCCTTGCGCTCAATTCCTTCACCTGGAAGTCCCAAGGAAAAAGGGTTATAGGAGAATCTTTATACACTTATCCTAATCCCAGGAGTGTCAGCTCTGGAGTGGATTTCTTCCTACTAACACCAATAAATATGCAAATGAACTTATGCTTCTGTTTCCAGGCAACATCCACTAAAGGTCACTTTCTAAGAAAGCCATATAAGTACAGAGTGAGAAGCGAGATATACAAAACCTCTGGCCGAGGTTGGAGACTCTTGTTAGCTCCCACAGGGTCACATTTATTAAAAGAGTGGACCACCTTTTGTCTGTGGTTAATAGGATTTACCCAGAGGAAGGACAGGATGAGGAAATTGGTGGATCTCAGGTCTGTTGAAAAATGTCTGCAGTTTCTGCTCTGGGAGGGGCTGGGCATCAGTATGTCCACAGTCTATGAGCAGAAGAATGAACAGTTTGAAGGAGATTTTGTCTCTACCACTGTCTTTTCTTTGTGGGGCAATTATAGAAGTGATAGAGATGAAAAGAGCCAGCTGAGGAACCAGGGTATCAGCCTTGTCATAGCCACACCGTACCATCACCTGTGCAGCTGTGTAGCCCACTGCCACTCAATGTTGACTCAAACATGGCCAGACAGATAGTAGAGGCAATGCAGACAGAGCCTCAAAACCAGCAGACATTCATTCAGATGACATCAGGGGCCATGTGCTGTCTATGAGTGTGCCATTGTGTGTGTTCTCAAAGTCTAAGTCTGTCATCTTTAAAAACCATTGGGAGATGGTTCACACACCATAGTGAAGCCTTCATCCTTGATTTAGGTAAGTCTTCAAATTCACCAGAAAATGGTACCTTCAAATGCACTCAAGGCTCCCATTCACCTGTTCTTCTCAAGTCTTCCTTCTCCATAGCCATCTCCGAGGCCGTCCCTCAGACCCACAAGCCATCCATCCTTCATCCTCCACCACCCCAGGGAATCTACCTTCTGCCCTTTCCCTGGTTGTCACTCCTCTGAATCCTGTCCAACAACCCCTGCTTCAAAGTGTATCCATCAACACCTCAATGTGTGTCCACACTCCCTCATATCCATCAATACCTCGAAGCGTATCTACACATCCACTCTGAGCCCTCATTTATCACATTAGCTAAAAATATACTGGCTCCTGAAATGAGGCTGCAAACACCCCATCACATCACCTCACTCGTAGATACCCTACTGTTTCACTCTCTGGTATCATCAGACCTATTGACCAGAATCCAAAGAAAGATACCTAGAAATTTGATTTCCTGTAACCCTGCCCCAAATCACACACCTCACAGCATGAGACAATTACCAAGTGTCAGGGATACATCTTTAGATACAAGCTCCCACATGACAGACATTTACTTGGGCGAAGTGAATGATCTAATAAATCTGTTTATGTGTTAATCATGCCTTGGATTTCTTCTATTCCTTCCCTGGCAACACATCTGAGTTGCAGTGAACTTACCAGGTCTCTCTGTAATTAGCCCTCCATGTAATGCCAGCTATTACATGGATTTCCTCTGGGTGACAGTCATCTGTCTCATCAAACCTCCTTGGCAACCAACACTATACTTGCACACAGCAAGTACTCGAGAAATATGAATATATTTCACTGTCATTAGCCTGAGCGACAACAGGCAATTCAGCCAACATACTTAAGCTTTTGAGAGGATATTGTAGCTCACACTGAAAAGTGACTTAGAGATCCCATCAGCAAGACATGGATCAGTGAACATGGTCCCATAACTTTTGTGGGAGGCCAAACCTTCAAAGTCACAAAATCAGAACCCAGTGACAAAGAGCTCAGCATGGACCTTCCCTGCTGAAATCATGACTAGGCAATGAGGGACAGTCGCACAAAATAAAAGAGAAGCTACACCACTTTAAGTTCCTTAGGGCAATAACAGAGATCACTCAACACTCAGTAGTACTCCTAAATAACCACAAGAAGTTCTGTGAGGGTGCATGCTGTCTATGCACACATGCATCCATAGATAAGCACAGCCAGCTTGTTATGAGCCCAAGAATTATATACAAACCAGACTCTGTCAGAGTCTAAGATCTAGGTTCTTAATTACACTATGGTCAGCTTGGTGTTGATGATAATGGTGGTGAAGGTGATGATTGTTGTTGAAGGAGATAATAAAGGTGATGGTATTGATGAAGATGGCAATACTGATGATAAGTAATGGCAATCAATGACTATTTGTGATAGCGATGATAATGGTGATGGTACTGATGATGGTAATGATAATGATGGTAACAGTGTGGTGATAATGGTAATGATAATGGTAACGATACTGATGATGTTGTGGCATTTGTGGTGATAGTGATACTAATAATGAGGTTGATGGTATTGGTTCTGGTTGTGATGGTAATGATGATAGTGTTGGTGATGATGAAGACATTTGTGGTGATAGTGATAATGGTGATTAACAATGGTAATGGTGATAATGGTCATGATGGTCATGATGTGATGGTAATAGAGATGATGGTAATGGCAATGGTGGAAGGATTATATTAATGGTGATGGTGGTGGTGATGATGGTGATTGATATCAATAGTGATGATGGTGGCACTGACAATAAGATGCTAAAAGCGGCAATGATGGTGTGATGCTGATAGCAGTGATGATCCGAGACAATAGTTGTACTTATCATGTACTATACATTCTTCCAAAACTTTAATACAGCAACATTCATTATGCATTGTGACTTGTCTTGTTCCCAAGAGATGAGGAAACTGAGGCACGTCTTTATGACCTACCATATTTCCATAGCAGAGGAGTAACAGAGCAGGCACTCAGATTACTTGACTTGAAGCCAGGCCCAAATGCGCTATGATGCCTCTCATTATAGATATAAGCTGACAGGTAATAGGAAAAGAGAATTAAATTTTAAACACCCAGATGAAAGGTTGAGAGATGGAGGCAAGGCTAACAATAAGTTGCACTATTTGGTGATCAGGATGGAACTTTCTGAACACAGAGAGGTCTGGATTCTCCCTTTGGGAGGGCAGACTCTGCCTACTGTCTATCAAAGACTGCTGATGACCAAGCAAGTCCAGGAGGACAGCAGTGCTAGCATCTATATAAAAGTTGTAACGTCCCCCAGAGGTCACATGAGATGAGCTCAAACTGGGTCATTACCTGGTGGGACTTCCTACACAGGCCAGATAGTGTTGCTTTGGTGAGGTTTAGGCGGTGGCAGTACCTGTTAAGTAACTTAAGATTCAGCACTAGGCTGGTAGCAGCTATGTTCTCCTCTTTGGCAAAGTCTGACTATGCACACTTTGCACAAGCCTGATCCACTTATCCCTAGACATCCTAGAACATGTGCTTTGTCTCAAAGAAAGAGAATCGTGGTCCAAGCATGCAGATATCAGGTGAAATAAGATGGAGGAATGGGGACAGGCAGAATTCATGAAGAGACAGTAGTTACAGCATCTGCCCAGAATAAACCTCCTAATTAAAGTCCCCATCAGGGAAATCTTTCTTTGCACCGTGGTAAGGATGGCAAAGAAGATGATGGCTATGATGGCTGTGATGGTGATTATGATGGTGATGATAATGGTGTTGGCTATTTACAATGCCAATGATTGTAGTGATGATAGTAATGGTTGTGATGGTGAGGGTGGTGACTAGGGATAGTAATGGTGCTTTGGTTTTGTGTGTGTGTGTGTGTGTGTGTGTGTGTGTGTCCACATGTGGGTATCTTAGCTATATGTATGCTACATGCTTTGGGATGTACATGAGCTGTTTCCCAAGTAGAGTCACATGATATCTGGATCTTCTTTCATTCCCTTGATCATCCTTGGGTCCATGAAGGTAACATGTGACTCTTAAGCAAAGAAAGATTCCCTTAGACAATGCCTTAGACATTATTTAAACTTTTTCAGACATCTTTGGCATTTTAAACAATGCACAGATTATGTGAGTAAATAAACACATTTGAGAAAAAAAACCAAAGGACTACAAATGGAGAGGAAGAAAATCCATGCTGAGAGCCAAAGAGCTCACAGCTGATGTTCACAGCGCAGGGAGCAGGTAGATGCGTTCTGTTCTGTTTTCTGCTTATAGGGTTTGTTTTGATATGTTTAACCATGGCTGTAATGGGAACAGAGACACAGATTTGCAGCAGGTTTCCCGTTAACATACTCCAGGCATCCCCCTATGTTGTTATATGCTCCATAAATACTATTTTAATACATTCCATTTTTTCATTATTATGCCCATAATTGCATATTAACTCTAGAGAAACTCTGAGAAAATGTTAAGTAAAAAGAAAAATAAAATTGAATTATAATCTACACACTTAAAAGGAAGCATGATTATCATTTTTGCATGCATTCATTCAGTGTGCATAGGAGAAAGGTGGCATGCTACTGTACACCTCGGCAAACAGAGGTGTGAGAGTGGCCACTCCCACATGTATCATATGATCTTAGATAGAGACAAAATACAGTCATGAGATGTCTGCTATCGTCATCACATTAAGGTGTCATTAATTGTTGGGTTTAGTTTACTGACCTAGTTCTTTTCTGCTTCTGTCAGAGAAAAACCCAAAGAGTTAATTAGGGAATGGCTCTTCTGTTCCCCTTCAATTTATTTGGGCTCTGAGATTTTTAATTTAAAGCTCAAACTCTCCGACTAACAAAGGAAGCTTGAAGTTCTGGGTTGGATCTGTCACTGTCTACAGATCAACTTTATGTCAAGCTTCCCATAGATATGAAAGATCAGTATCACCACAGATGGGGACCTGCCTCTTCACAGAAACAACCAGTGACTAAGCTAAATTTGATTGAGACATCACAAGGCTCATTTGGCCTCCAAAGTCTGCTTTCTCACGAGCCCAGCTTCTTATTTTTTTTAATGTTTTTTCCTGTCTACAGAAAATTGTCTACAATATCTGGCATCTTTATTATTTTATTCTTACTTTTAAAACATTCTTGTATGTGTCTGCATATGTGTGTGTCTGTGTGTGTGTGTGTGTGATGCCCTGGAATTGGAGTTACAGATAATTGTGAGCTGCCTGATGTAGGCACTAGGAACTGAAAATGAACTTAGATCCTTTGCAGAACAGCAAGTTGTGTAAGCCACTGATACATTTCTCTAGCCCCAAAATGTCTGTTAAAAAAAAAACTAGTAATGAAACTAACTGTACTTGTTTATGGAATGTAAAGTGGCCATTCAACCCAGACTGCACACTCAGAAACCATTATGTAGCATCAGCTCCACCTCCACAAGCCCCCATTGTGATTTTTCACCTTGTCCTTTGGTAAACAAGTACCCGGCCCTCAAATTCACAGTTCACCATCAAAATATTGATAAGAACAACACAGGAAATTCTAGTAAGCCAGGTATAAGGTATAAGGAAGATAGTCAATGAGCAATGAGTGGTCACTAGAACAGACACTAAGTAGAGAAGTCTTGGCTCCTGTGGACTGAAGATCTGCACAGACAATAACTAAAGAAAGGCTTTGAAGCAGCCTTGGATACAATTTTATACCCGGCTGACAAAACAGATACATGGTTGCCAGAGCTGTGAAGCAACCACTGTTCCGCTGAAGAGAGTTCTAGGAACCTCCGGCCACACCAAGAGTGGAGACAAGACAGTCACCATGTTTGCTTTGACAGAAAAAGAGACTGCTGAAGCCATAAGTACAGAGGGACTTGGGGTTATCCATCACAGCCTCAGTTTACCAGAGTTAGAATCTAAATCTCCCTTTTAGGAGTGGAGGAGTGTGCTCCTTAAAGCAAAGGATATGCAGAGTCAAACTCTGGGTCAGTTCAAAGAAACAACTGTGTATCAATCTCAAGGCTCTGAAAGACATCTTGAATGAAAACCAGAGATACAAACATGTGGTTGGACACACTCTGTTGACACCTACAGGGTTATGTGTGCCCAACCTGTGGCCCACTGGTCGCATGCATCTCAGGAGAGTTACAAATGTGACCCAACATGTTAGTGGAAAATAACCTCATGTCACAACATTGAAAGCTGAGATACTTTGGCTCAGATCCCTGAGAGAAGCGACCTCTTAGGAAAAAGGCTAGAGCAGAGGAAACACAAGTAAAAAACACACAAATAAATACAGTCTTATAAAATGATAGTCCTGTGTGGCAAAGCAAGGCCTGGAGTTAACCTGGTCCTATATCCATGAGAATCAAGAGATGGATGAAAAGCATGTGGTGGGGCATACATGGCTTTCCCTTCTTTTAGCTAAATCACAACTCTTTGTACACTCCTGCATGAAAAATTCTACTGAACTGCTATTTTCTGCTTTCCTTCACGATCCTATTTAGAGTTTGAACTTCACCTACTATATTTTCAAAGGACAAAAAAGAGCAATGACTGGTTCTTCCTCGGCCTCGGCCTAAGACCCTGCGATGAGCAGTAGAAAAGAGCGCCAGGGACTAATGACTCTAACTTGATCCTGCTCTGGTGGAGCCTTGTATTGAAAGAATTCATCATGCATAGAGAGCATTTGCCACTTAGCCGGAGGCCACGTTTCCTGAGCCGAGCCTTCAGCAGAAAGCGCCGGCCACCGTTTCTACCCACTTACCCAGGAAATAGATGACAATGTTACTGGGATAGACGCGGTCTGTTTGCCAGCTTCCATTGGTTTTTTAAATCACTCAGAAGGCTCCAAAGACATGTTTTTATACTGCATTAAATACACCGAGGAGAAGAAGGGCCTAGACTCACACATTTGTTATTTCATTATGTGTGTTGCTTTCATAAAAGAAAAATCATGAAGTCATTCCCCTCATTCCTTTGACCTCTGAATACTCATTACAATCTCCTAGATTTGATGTCTTCTTCCTAGTTGTCCGCTCTGAAATTGCCCAATAATTCACTCTTCATAAGACTCTGACAGGAAATAACATATTTTTGTTGTTTCAAATAGCTCAGAATGTGGGCAGAGGCAACTTGTGGAGACCATTGAGGAAGCAGTTTGCAGGAATCAGTGTGGGATACTGGCTAGCCCGGTGCTATGCCCTGCCACAGACAAGTGACCACTTTATTCTTCATCCAGCTCTACCTACCAAGTGGCTTCCTGGCGTTTATTCCTCTGGGGTTTTTCCTGTGAAAAACTCTGCCAGTCACGCAGAGTCATGGCTGGCCAGGTTCTTTAACATAAGCCTATAGAGCCCTTGCTCCATGGGGAGTTAACTATTCCTAGAAGGTTCTGGCTTTAGGTGAGGAAGCCAGTGAAGCTTCTTTTATTCAGTGTTTTGCCTTAGATAGAAAGTAAAGACAGAGCATAAACTCAATTAAATAATGGACAAGATGGCAAGACACCATCACTAACACTGTGGAGAGAATAAAATAGACTATGTGACTGATAGACAGCCCCAGAGAGAAGTTACCAAGACTGAGCAGAGACAGTTTGGACTGGGCGTCCAGGTAGAGACTGTAGAAAGAGCTGCCAGGGGAACTGAAGGATGATAAGAAGTAACACTTACGCATGCATGGGAGAAGACAGATTTCAGCCCAGCGAGCAGGACGTGCCCAGGGTTTGCTGTGAGAGTAATCCTAAAACATTCAAGAAAGAAGTCCAAAGGGTGGAGCTGTGCCAAGTACAGAAGTGTCCCACACACTCTGCATTCTCTTACCATCTGTCATAGCCCAGGCTAATGGCCCTACAAGCCTAGGGTGTCTTGTACACTGTTTTCATGACTGTCGTATTTTATCAAAGATTTTGAACTCCAGAGGGTTAGAAAATGTCTAGATCTGCTTTAGAGTTTGATTTCCAGTTCCAGGCATAAAACCCAGTACACAGTAGGCCCTTTACAAATGATGAATGAATGAGCAAATGTATCTCATAGTATCCATCCACAGAACTCCATTGTGAGTAAAGGTGTAGCAAGCATATGTAGCTAGGTCTAGACTGGATCCTCTGAGCCCTCCCAACCACTAAGCATCAAGATTTTCTGAGGATAATAGAATTAGGTAGCACTCGCTACACCCAGGCACCAAGCCTGTCACATTCATCTCTGATCTGAGCCCACTACCAGCAAATTTCAAAGAAGAATAACAAACAATCCAGAAATGCCAGCAATTGGCCGAAAGTTGCACTTGCTGTGTGATATTTTGATTAAATTCTGACAATAAAGTTTGCTTTGAATTCAGAGGGTGGAGCTAAACCACTAGCTGACTAAAATTAACCATAGAGGTTTTAGAGGACTGAGGACAGAGAGGACATAGAAATAGCAAGCAGGGGTGGGGGGCTGAGAGGAGATCTCAGCCTTTTTGGATGGATGAACTGAAGACATTGGACTGAATACTGCAATTCTTACCTGATAACTGCTTTGCTATGTATAGTTTTACTGCGTTAAAGTCAAAGCTTTCTGTTTTGGTTAGAAAAAAGGGAGAAATGTGAAATATCACTTTATACTGTGTGAATATATGCCACTGTGATTAGTTTAATAAAGAAGCTGAATGGCCAATAGCTGGACAGGATAAGGTTAGGTGGAAGAATCAGATTAAGGATATTGGGAAGAAGGGCAGAGTCAGAGCAGTCACAAGACAGACAGATAGGAAGAACACACAGGAGAAGTAAAAGCCATGAGCCTCAGGGCAGCTCATGGATCAAAAGAAATAGATTAATTTAAGTTGTAAGAACTAGTTAGATAATAGTTTATAATTAATAGTAAGTCTCTGAATGCTTATTTCCTGCCAGGACACCGGAAAACTCCACCTATATTGTGTAGCTAAGGTGAACTAGAACCTAGCTATGAATGCACATAGTCCTGGCTCCTGGGTGCTTTGGTTACTGACTATTTTCTGTGGGGTACACTGGAGACACCCCTGCCTGAGATGGGGACATATCAGGAAGACAAGCCCTGAAGACTGAGAGCATCAGACATGTTTCAGGTAGGACAGAGTGGGCAGGCACTTGCTCCTCAGCATCTCTACCCAGAGGGCCCATGTCCTGTATGAGCTCTGGATCTCCAATGGACAGGACTGCAAATATCTTCATGGGAAAAACTTGGTTCCTCTGGTTCAGTGACGGACAAGCCAGTCGTGGAGATAAGATAAAGGGCCAAGTCGGAATGCTTTGCATACTTCGCACAAACCCACAGCTGTTGCCAGGAAGCAATGAAGAAGAATGAGGCTGTGTCCCACAGGGCTTTACTGCAAAGCCAAACTTTGGGTCACATTTGGCTTGAGGTCATGAAGTGCCAACCCTCTCATCTATGAGACAGGACACTTAGAAGGAAATACCTAGATCTTGCATGCCAGAGACCCCCGGAGGAGCACCACCTTCAGGTCACCTGTGCACAGCCAGGGGTTGCTTTCATTGTATATGACACAGAAGGTCAGGGTCGTTTCTATGGACACAATCCTACTCTGGCTGGATTTCTCCTCCTTCTTGACTCTTTGTACTGCTTATAGTTTTTCATTTATCTTCACACACACACCATTTATTAGCTTTATCCCTTTGGATGTGATATTTTACTGGAGAAAAAAAATGGATTCCAGGTTAGACAGTGCCTTGTTAGTGATCCGGGAAATGTTACTCTACAATCTATCTGTCTTGGCTAAGACCACCTATAAAAATCCCCACTGCCACTGGCCATGTGAGCCCATGGCTGTCACATTCAGCAGCATTATTATAATCAAGGCTAACACATTCCAAGCATTGTTTCAACTTTAATTAAATTTGAATTAAGTGAGTCTGTTTCTCACAGAACTGTTCATTTTTACAGAGGGTGGGGGAGTGTCTAACACGCAGAACTAATGAGTATCTGGAGAGTCCAGAGGGAAAATCCTGGGAGGTTGGGGGACCATTCCTACCAGCTGTAAATATGTCTGCTAGTTTCAGAAGTAAATGATCATCCTGCAGGGCCCCACCATGAGCTGCAGGTAGGAAATGTGCTTCTATATGCAAAATCTGGTCAAACTGAGGAATATCTACCATTTTCTTTCTTCTTCATCTCAACCCCCAGAAGAAAACTGTGCAATTTACACCAGTTCCAACACAAGGACACACAAGGGCCTAGGAAGAAAGTGAGAAGTGATCTGGGGGTTGCAAGAAACAATTCCTGTGTTTGCCTCTGGCCTTGGTGTCTTGTCGCCCCTAAGCTAAGGGCTTCAGGGCTGACTTTTCGTCCAGCTCTTCCATATCTGCAGATCCAGCCCAGGCAGAGACTGCCCCACTCAGCATCGATGTGGCCAGAGCCCTCAGCTTTCTGTTTGAGATTATAACACCTGTTTCCAAGGCACATAGCTGCTGCTCCTTGGAATCATCCATTTCTGGCTCTCACTGAAGATACCTCCCGCAAGATGTCCCTATTGTAATCTCTAGAGCCTGCGAAGGTGACCTGATGTGACAAGATGCCTAATTGGGTTAAAGTTACCAAGACAAATACCATTCTGGTTGATGTAAGTGGGCCCTGAATGCTGTAACATGACACTCGGAGGAGATGATAAGAAGGTAGAGATGGGGTCACAGTGTTGAGAACCCACAAAGGGAATACATGGAGGGTGTATCAGGTCAATTTCAATCCCACTGCTTTTAGGAACTCACTGCAATATGGGGGTTCCATAGGAGTGGCAGAGAAAAAACAAAGATGTACAGGGATTGATAGTGTCTCAGGAAGGCAGAGATGAGATGTTCATTTGGTTCATTTGGTGACTTGCTGGGGTCACCTGATCAGCACTTGTTCAGCACTGACAACACAGGGGAACCATAATATCATTTGCACACACTGTCCCACACATTTCTTGGGATAGGGTGTAAAAATAGTCCATAAAATTTCAACTCTGTGACCACCCAGTAAGTATCTGTTTCTTTTCTCTTCTGGAATTTTAGAGAATCTGATTAATTCCATCCACACTTTTAAATTTAATTTAAATAGAGACTGGTTTCATTAATAAGTGGTTGACTAGCTCAGATTCCCCAAACCACATATGACTGATGGGGGAATCTCAAGGGAGCAGAGACCCAATAATCCCCTCATCATTGAGTCTCATACAGTTGCCATGGAAATATAGAGTGCCACTCCCCCCCCCCTTCAAAGAGGTATCACCAACTTTGGTGAAAATAACCAGACACACCTTGAGCAAAGCCTGTGAGCCATATTGAGCAGAGGGATGAACAGTATCTTTGTAGGGAAGGTAAAGTCTCCGCAAGCAAGTGTAAAACAGATGGTTAAACAGAAATCCCACACACACAAATGAAGACCTCTGCCTGATGACTGTCTAATGATACATGGTGAGGGAAGGTGATAATTTGACAACAGAGATTACTTGAAGTCCATGCAGCACACTTTTGGAGATCTCATGTAGTGTTTGGTGTCATCTTCAGACCTGCTTTGAGACTTCAGTATTTCATCAAGATACAAAGACCTACTCTCTACCAGAAATTTGGCCACTAGTCTATATCCTAAATCATCTGGATCAAGAAATGTTTTATTCTAGGTAATTGACAGCAAGTCACATAAAAATACTTCTATGTGATGTCTGAACCCATATCAAATATGGTACTTCAAAAATGACTGGCCATTGAATGAAACTCTCATTTCTTTAGCTACAGTGCATGCACTCTCATGGCCTGGGACGGAGTTTGTAAGAGGAACAGTGCCTTTGTCTAGGAGTTCCTCTGAATAGCTCACCTTCTAAGCTGGAAGAGTATATTGCAAATGGCATGGGTAAAGTTTCTCTGCTAAAACCTCAAAAGTTTTCTAGATTGACTCTCATGGTTCTTGATGAGTCTATTTTAATCTACACACAAAGCTGCCTGTCATCAGCAAGGAAAGTCACATAACTCAAATACAACAGCAGAGAAGACAATTCTATTCCGAAAGAGCAAGAAAGTCCTGAGTGCAAAGAGTGACATTGAATTCTAATTTCATTGCAACTTCTACTGAACTTTTGGAGGATGATCTGACATTAGCAATGACAGGGGAGATGGTGGTGGTGGTGGTGGTGGTGATGCTGCTGCCGCTGCTGCCATTGCTACTGACAATGGTAGGCATGGTGATGGTGGTATTGATGATGTTTGTAATGGTGGTGAAGATTCTTCTCATAATGGTAATGTTGATAATGTTCTTCATGGAAGTTAAGATGGGAATTTTGGTGATGATATGGTATAGTGGTGTATAAAATGATTATGATTGTAATGTTAGCAGTGTTTATACTGATTGTGGTGATGATGATGATAATATTGATGATGATAGTGAGGGTGATGATAGTGATTATAATGATGATGAATGGTAGTCATGACAGTGTTGATGGTGATGATATTGTTGAAGTTTATGGCGACAATGGTAATGATGGTTGTGGTGGTTGTGGAGCTTATGATGATAATGATAATTATGATGGTAGTAATGGTGGTGATGATTATGTTGATGAGAACAATGGTGATAATGTTGATGATGATGGTGATGATGATGGTGGTGGTGGTGGTGGTGGTGATGTGATAGTGGTAATTATGATTATTATATTGTTGATAATGTTATTAGGATGGTGGTTCTCCCACAAACCATGATAACAGATGCCACAATGAACTCAAGTCCCCTATAAACTACTCTACCATGTGCTTCATTTGGGACTTATACTTCACTATATATTAGAGCAACAAATCTAGGGTTTTTTTTTAATGCTTGGTGTTTAGGTGAGTTACTTTTGAAAATGCTCAAGCCTGAGAAAATGGTTATGGGAACCCTGACTTGTAGCTGTTCAGTGACAGCCTGGAGCTTCTAATTGGCTCTTGGAATAGAGGCAGCCTGCAGGTCTCAGCCTTGGCTTTGGTTAAGTGTCCAACTGAACTAAGTAGGGGATCCAGACAGCCTCAAAGGATTGTTAGTATGGAAAAAAATTATCATGTATATCTGGGCTCAGAAATAAAGTGTGAGAGTGAGGGAGGAAAGATGGCTTTTCATCCCAATGGACTCTTGTAGCCAGACTCCTGGGCGAGCAGTCTCCGGAGGATCCACTGGTAATCGCTTCCCAAGGCTCTTCAGAAAGTGCTCCTAATCCTCCAGGCTGTTTAATGAGGGTTGCATTTCATCCAGGAGTGTCAAAAAACAGAACTGATGCAAAGTCTGCACGTTCTGGTATTACATAAATCCAAGCTTAATCTTCCTTAACAATTAAGCACTCTGAGCTTCTCTTGCAAATGAAAATGGCGTCTCCTAGGTTTGCTGATCTGTAAGTAGACCCACCGGAGGAAACTCGCCTTTCTCTCTGTGATTTATGGCTGCGATTTCAGGGAGAGCTGAAGTATTCAGTATTATCTTGGGGCAGTTAATTCTCCAATTCCAAAACACTTTCAAGGAACCACAATTTTCCATTTGCATTTCCCCCCTAGGATTCTTGAAGAAGATAGAACCCAATTAAACTCTTCTTCATCCTTCCAACATGAGTTATGTCCTCAATCCCATTTAGCGGTCCTTCCTATCTATCATCATTAAAAAATGGTCTAAAAGGCTTGATTTAGGTAAGAAATGCTTTTACTTCTGGGTGCTCACCCTTCTGAATTAAGCTACCTCTTTTGATGTCACTGAAAGACAAGCTTTCTTGGAGTCAGACAGGATGAGGTTAGAGCCCTGGGAAGAGATCCTGATATGTGAGCTGAGCCCACACCTGAAGTGGCGTTGGAATGGCATTCTATGTGAGAAGGGACGGTAGGATGAGGACTCTTCTATCACTGTTTGTGACCAGGAAAGCAACGGCAACTCCACTGTCCCCATCCTACTGCTGTCCACTCTCCAGGTGAGCAGGGCTTTTATTTTGGATCATCAGGTGCAGAAACGGAAATAACACACTTGGAAGAAGAGAGGGCTCTCTGTTGATGTGGCATTAGAGTTGACAGTTGCTACAGAATGGCAGGGGCACTCAGGGAGGACACGCCCCCCACTTGATAAAGAGCGTTAGGCAAAAACAATTCATCATTTGAGCTGAAAGAATAGTACAGCCTGGAGCAAACAGAATGTTCTAGAATGCTGTTTGCTGCAATTACCTGTGCTGTCTCATCCTATATGCAGCTATCTTTCTTCTCTCCCTTCCTCTCTGTCTCTGACTCTTTCCATCTGTAATGCTAGGTTCTTTGGGATGAACTCTCACTACCTAACCCAGGCTGGCTTTGGAATCCCAATTATCTTCCCAAGTGAAACTGCAGACCCACAGAAGGTCCTGTCCATGCTCTTCTTGGAGGTGATACCAGCTCTGGGACAGGACAGCTCACTCCCATGTCCCCCACTAGCCACACTCACAGGGCTGCCTCTGCTCTAACCTGAAAGAAAATCCCAAACAGAGCCATCAGAGATGCTCAGGTCTCCAGCTTCCTACCTTCCATGCCACTGTAGGCATCTACTTTCTCTGAAGCCTAAGTATTGAAGGTGTGGTCAACTGGGAGGTCATACAAGCTCTGGAAGGTGGAGCCTAATGGCAAGAATTAGGTCTTTAGGGGTGTGACCTTGAGGTCTTGGGCCCTTCCACTTCCCATCTTCCACTCTCCAGTGACCTCTAGCTCCCCACTTCTCCTCAGACATGATTCTCTCTCTTAGTACCCACCAAAAGAACAGAGCCAATCTATGCCAGACTGAAACCTTCAGAACTATGAGTCAGAACAAACCTTTTTTCTGCTTAAGTGTATGAGCTCATGCATTTTGTCACAGTAACAGAACAGGGGATGGGGGAAAGCTGGCTGGTGTTTTCTGGTTCATCTTCACTGTCCTGGCTGATGCTTTCTATAATCCTGTTTGTTCTGGTCTGGTTCAGAGAAATGTCTCAAACTTGGTATCAGCAATGACTGCTGGCAGCTTTGTGAGTCAAACCAGAAGCAGTCACGCTGCAGGTAAAGTGCCCTCTGTTTTCTTCATCTCACACTGCGAACAGGCAAGCCTGGAGTCTGAGGTGTGCACTCTCCTTAGTTCCAAATGCCTTCAGATGTGCAGATGTGCCTGGGACTTCCTTCCTCACACCTGCGTCCCAACCAACACCAATCCCAGGAGAGCTTTGGGGAAGAGGAGCCAAACAATTTGGACCTGCAGAGATAGCTCAGAGGAGGACCTTGCTGCTCCTACAGAGGATCCCAGTTAATGTTCCAGCTCCCCTGTAGAGGCTCACAGCCAACTGTTAACTCCAGTAAACTCCAATGCCCACTCTTGGCCTCTGTGGGCACCAGATATGTATGTGGTACCAGCAAAACACACACATTAAAATAAATCTTTTTAAAAAATGTTCCTGATTTTCAAAAGTTCCTGGTGACTTTTCTGGGACTCCCATGGTGAGTGATTGCTATGACAACTTGCAGACTGTGGGAAACCCACCTGGCTCTGCCTTCCTCACACTGTTGCCTACACCCAGTTCTGAAGCTACCTGAAAGATGAGCTAGAACCATGGTTCCCAGGAGCTGCTTTCCAGAGCCATGTTGTGGGATAATGTCTGCATGAGGTACTGCAATAATCTCTGATCAGCTGGAACCTGGTGAGATAGGGACTCAAGGGGCGAAAGCCACACTAAATACCCATCTCTGCTTATCAGTGCCCTACCCTCTCTTGTTTAAGCCCATTGGTTCCCCTGTGTGCCTCACAGGGGCTTTCTGCCTCAATGCCATATTGGAACTATATGATCATTCCCTGGTTGTTCCAAAGACAGTTCTTAGACTTACTCCTCTCTGGTGTAGAGAGACATGGGGGAGAAAGGGGGTGCTGGGAGAACAGAGGCAGCCTGGCCAGTACACCTCTGTGATGAGTTGCTCTCATCCAAAGAAAAGATTGATGGGCCCTGGCACCAGCATCCGACACACGATTACAGCACAGCACCTGCAGCTTGCCCCATATGTAAACGCCACAGGTGCACTCCTTTATTCAAAGACAGCCTCTTAAATCACAGGGCCCCAAAGATGCTGGTGGCTCTGAAGAGGCAGAGAGGCTGAAGAAAACAGAGACTCGAGCATGTTGTTCTCTCACTAGCCATTTTTTTGGATTTTTTTGTTGCTTGGCTTCTTTTCTTGGGCATCATATGAGTTGAGAGGTGATGGTTCTGGACCCTCTGAGCCTCACAGTCAGACAATGAAACTTCTGCAGCCTTTTCTGGTCCCTCTGAGCCTTTCTTGAGCTCCAGATTAATCCCATTTGAGTAGAAATTCACTGCTGTAGACACAGGAAATATTTGGTCCCCAGCTTCCCCCCCCACACACACCCCAACTGTCTCTCTCTTCCCTTCAGCTTCCAAGGAGGAATCATGGGCAGCTTCACTCTATCAAAGATATCCGGCCTTTTGGCTTCCTTGGATCACATTGACCAGAGAAGCATTATTTTGGGCTATACTTTGGAACGCCCAACCCAAGGCTCACAGGCTATAAGAGCATACATTCATTTATCTGAGTGACGTCAACTGGTCACTCAAAAATAAAAGTCACAAAAATAAAAAGAAATCATAATGTTCTGAGTTTGATATTTTGTGTTGGGCCCAGGCCTCATGAAGCACATGGACCACAGGTTGGACATATATGTGGCCTAGAGCTTCCTGTCTCTCTCAGCCTGTGCTCCCCCCCTTCATATTTGAAGCACAGTTGTATAATCCAATGTCTCTCTTTGTCGATTTCTTCTATCCACTTGGGTTGTGTATCACTCTTACCTACACACATGGCAATGGAAAAGGGAAAAGTTGAGCTCCTATCGTGAACTCTGCTGACAGCCTCACTCAATCATGCTTCATGTTTGTGCATGCGGGGGTGGGGGAGAGTACGCATGTGAAGACCAGAGGTTGCTCTTGAGATGTCTTCCTTAATTTGATGTCCACCTTATTCATTGAGTGAGCCTCTCAGTAGACTGGAGCTCACTGTTTAGGCAACATTGGAGGTGTTGACTGGCCAGCAAGCCTCTGGAATTCTCCTGATTGTCTCATACATGCTCAAACTACACTCAGTACTTAGTTCACTTCCTGTTGCTTGTGCAAGATGTACAACTCTCAGCTACTTCTCCAGCAACATGTCTGCCTGCACGCTGCCATGTTTCCCACCATGACAATACCTCTGAACTGTAAGCCAGCCCCAATTAAAGGTTTTCCTTTATAAGAGTTGCCATGGCCATGGTGGTTCTTCACAACAATAGTAACCCTAAGACAGACAGACAGACAGACAGACAGAAATGGGGGCGAATGGAATTGAGCTGATCATGGAAAGCAAGGTAGGAGACTGAGGCAGAGGAGAGTGGCAAAGGACAGATACAAGATCCTTGTGGCAGTGTTTAGACACATCCTTGTTCACATCTACCATTGATCTGATATGTCAGTTGAGAGCCCCAGGCTAGGTGTGACCCTTAATGTCATACAGGGAAGTGAGCACAGACACCCATGACAGAACAGCAGCTCTTGAGCCTTGCACACATTGACTTTGCTTTATCTATACAAGGTCTCCAGATGGTGGCCGACAGACACAAAGTGCAGCTCTTGACCCACATTTGGGCTACCCCTCACTGAGTAGAAGACAGCAGGCAGTTAACTTCCGTGGCATTGATTTTCACCAAGGCCCTAGAAACAGTCCCAAGAGCAGCTGCACAACCAGGCACTATGCTGACTGCAGATTGTGGCTTCAAGAAGGAGATTCTGCAGAAGAAGCTGTCACCTTGGAATGCAGTGACCTAGAGCAGGACACCCTAGCCAATGACATCATCCCTCCCAGGATTACTTGACTTTGCTACGAACTTCAGGGCAGGACAACGCCAGCCACACTGAGGTGCAGCGACCTTGCCCACGGGCAACTTATTCAGCTCTTCTGGACTATGTAATGACACCAGGTCACCCCTGCATTAGCATCATGTGTCTCAAGAAATCCCAGCTGTCATGAGTAATAGGTATCAGGAGGGGTGGGGCAAGGCTGAGGCCTCAGCTGTTTGCGGAGGACTGTTTTCTTGAGACACTTCAAACCTGAGGTGCCCCCTGACAACAGGAGGATGGGAGGGTCACACAATTATTAGATTTTATTTATGAGGGAGCCCGTGTTTGTGGAGAGCTGTCACCGTAGGGGCGTAACTGACAGCCGCATCAATCCAGGGCCACCCCTGAGATGCCAGCTTGGAAGACTAGGACAGCAATACTTCTATTATAAAATCACCATGAGGAGTCAGCAGGAGACACTTCCCAGTTGCAGACCCCTGTGATCTGCTTTACGTGTTTGAAGAAACAATTTTATGTTAAAAAGAAAAGTGCTTTGGGGGTTATGAATGCGACTGTATTAATGTTCCTTCATTCAAAGGGAGGATTGGGAAGTGACAACTGTTTTCTGTTTTAAAGAAGCAACTTAAATGGCTAGAATCCAGCACTGAACTCAGGAGTGTGAAGACATGGGAAGAAAAAAGCTTATGGAGGATCTGAGCAGGGATGAGCTGCTACCCTAACTTGGAGCTAATGCACCCCTGCATTTCTGTGCAGAAGAGGAGCTGAGAGACATGCCCACTAGAGGGGCTCAGCTTTGTCAGCAACTGCAGGGCTGGCTGTCTAAATAGTAGTTGGCCATAATATAGTCAAGTTGGAGATGGAGAGATGTCTCAGTGGTAAAGAGCACTCACACAAAGTTCTTGCCGAGGACCTGAGTCTGTGACCCAGCACCTATGTCAGGCAGCTCGGAGCTGCCTAGAATCCTGACTTCAAGGCATCTAGTGTTATCTCTAGACCATAATTACTGCCTACCCACTCATATACACGTAATTAATTAAAACATTATTCTTTTTATAAAGGTATCAGAGCCACAGTGGCACACACTCATTCCCACAGCTCTTGGGAAATGAAAGGAGGGTTAGGGATCAGCCTTAGCTACATAAAAAAGTCTGAAGCTAACCTGAGCTACATGAGACCCTGCCTAAAAAGGAAAAGTTTCTAATTCCTTTAGAGATTCTGAGTTCAGTCCAGAGAAACCATCAGAAGCCTAGTTTGACATATTAGTGCCGGAGAACTGAACTTAGATCTTCATGATTTCACAGGCAGCATGTTGTCCCCTGAGCATCCCCCAGCCTTGCATGATCCTTTCTATAATATTGTCACCAGTTGCTATGAGGGTACTTCTCAGTGTTTGCCAGAGGAACTGTTTCCAGGTGGTCAACACCAGTCCACAGCTCCCTGCTTGCCATTGGAGCAAACAGCCCAGTGGTGAAACAGCTGGGGAAGCTGGGGTGTGGTCAGACAGGCCTGCTCATCAGCTTCCGTCGACAAGACTCAGGCTGGCAGAAGGCTGCTGGCCTTTCCTTTCTCTTCTTTTTGTCCCATTGTGCCAGGTCCCAGATTCATGCCCATCTGAGACACACCCCCTTCCTTGTTAGGTTTGCCCAGATCCACATGACTGATAAGCAAGCAAAGATTTCTCAGCTGCAAGGTTGCCCTTGTGTGATTACAGGCACACAGGAAGTTGCACAAGAATTTAAAGACCTTGATGTACACACCTAGCTTCCCTGAATGATGCTTAATCAATTATAACAACACAAAAAAATACATGATACTGACACATCATGAACTATATCATAGACCTTTCTCTCTCTCTTTCTCTGTGTGTGTGTGTATGTGTGTGTGTGTGTGCGCGTGTGTGTGTGTGTGTGTGCGTGTGTGTGTGTGTGTGTGTGTGTGTGTGTGTGT
Source organism: Sigmodon hispidus (assembly GCA_004025045.1). Classification (NCBI taxonomy): domain Eukaryota; kingdom Metazoa; phylum Chordata; class Mammalia; order Rodentia; family Cricetidae; genus Sigmodon; species Sigmodon hispidus. The sequence continues at coordinate 89,984 of PVIH01003117.1, forward strand.
GTGTGTGTTCATGTAGGTGTGAAGGTGTACATGCATATGGAGGCCAAAGATCAATCCTGGATGTCTCCTCAATTGCTGTCCACTTGATTTTTTCCCTGAGAAGTTTTTCAGTTTTACCCAGAGACCAACAACTTTACTGGGCTAGCTGGGAACTGTCTGACCTCTCCTCTTCAGTATGAGAACTACAGTCAGAGACTACAAGCACAGGCCACCACACTTGGTTTGTCATATTGGAGCTGGAGAGGAGCTGGACGTAGATCTTCATGTGTTCACAGTCAGCATGTTGTTCCCTGAGCATCCCTCTAGATCTGCCTGGTTCCCTTTTTTTTATCACATTGCCACCAATTGTTATGTGGGTACTTTTTAGTCTTTGCCATAAGCCTATAATAGAGACATACCTGCTATTATCCCACCTCATTTACAAGAAATACAAGGACCCTAAAATACAGGAAAGCCCCAAATGAATTCAGCCAGTAGTAATTTCTCACACTGGGAAAAGATACTGAACAACCCCAGAGAGAATTGTGCAGGGCAAGAGGGACATTGGTGTCCCTCAGAGCAGACAAGCAAAAGTGTGAGGGCATGCTTAATGTCACATGAAACTCATGTTTGATTCCAGTTTCAGTGAGAAAGTGTACCCTCTACTCTCTTGCTGCCTGTAGATCATGGCTATAATCCTCTTTGTTTCCAAAAGAGAATTAACTGCCACCCAGGTAAGTGTTGCCCATGAGAGTGGGACAACAGGAAGCCATTCTTAAGGTACTTCAGCTCAGAGAAGAACACATTATGGACTGATCCAGAGCTGTCTTCAGAAGCAGAAAGATTGGCAGAGGCAGACACCCTCCATCACAGCAGGATCTCAGTTCAGAAGCCCTGTTGTACTGAGGCTCTAGGCTGTGTTCAAGTCTGACATCACTCAGCATTTTCTCTAACTTCCAGCAGATGCTGATTGTACTGGCTAGGGGTTGCAATGATTCCCATGGTCCTAGAACACTCAGTAAAAGCTTAGTGCAGGTGTGCTGAGGTTCTCCAATATAAGTCTTGTTCTCTATGAGAAAGACAAGTTCTCTCTTTCTATAGTAGAGTTAAAGTAACAGAAACCAGGAAACTAGGATCCTCCTCTGACCTGGGAAAGCAGTTTTGCCTTTAAGGACCATAATGTACTCCTCAATGGAAGGCAAACAATGAAAGCATGTGCCTTATATGCCAGTCATTGAGGTATGACATTTAATTTTTCAGCAAAGTATCATAGTCACAATAAACACAGCTACTAGATGCTTGCTGATGAGAAAGATACAGGCTGTAAGAGTGAGCATGGTGCCAATGGTGGTGAGGGCTGATTAGAGGGTGATCGTAATAATAGTGATGATAGTGACAAAGGTATTGGTCTGGATGGCAGGGACTAGGGTGGTGGTTGTGGTGACAGTGACCATGTCATACTGTCACCATGGTGATGGTAACGTTAGGGCTGGTGATGGTGGTGAGGATGATATTGGTGATAATGAAGACATTGACCATGTGATGTTAATGGTTCTGATGGTAACTTAAGAGGCCATAGCCATGGTGATGGTGGAGATGGCTTTGGTAATTGGAAATTCCCTAGTTATCTACTCAATAAACAGTAGCAGGTGACACATAGGAATGAGCAGTTTCTACATGTGCACTCAAAAACAGGGAATGGATGGACATGACCTAGAAAGAGACAAGAGGCACATCCACAGGAGACATGGAGCACAGAAGCCACTCCAGGCAGGGAGAGCTATAACATGATTTACAAACGACCAATATCTTATGTGATGCCTGGCATTAGCTATCCTTCAGGACACACTGCTGCAGCCCTAACATCCCCAGGTGACCAAGATGCAGGATGGCCTTTTGTGTCATCCAGGCCTGTGGTTAGTGTCCTTGTTCCAACCACCCAGGACAGGAGCTGTCCCTAGAGCCTTGGAGGAGAAAGATGGGCTGGGATTTCTTCCCGGAGTCCTGGGGTTTGATTTATTGGTTTGACTCTCTGTGCACATTTCTGGGAGTTGATTTATTGAAGGTTATTTGTTCTGCTTTGTCCCAGCAGCCGTCTCGCAGCACGACTCCCTTCTCAGCTGTCCCAGTGCCCATCAGCCCTGCAAACCATCTCTCCAGAAATCCACATGCTCAGTAGCACACAGAGGGTTTTCATTTTTATTTCAGTTCCTCTTTGTTTTAACCTAGAATGCCTTCAGATTAAAGACTAAGTGCATCTCTGATATGAAAGAAGCACAAAAATTGAACAGAAATGATTATAAGATTTTTCAATGCTCAACACTCCCACTTAAATATTGTATCCAAGTAAAGGAGGAGGAATAAGTTATACACTGCTGCTCTCAGATCGCCTAGATGACTAAGTGCTGCTTAGAAAATGCACATCAAGGTCTGCAGAGAGTAAAAGGGAGCGAAATAGATCATAAGGGACACGCAGACTCTAAGGAGCACGCACTTCCTGTGTGAGACTCTAAAGAAAGAAGCAACACCAATTAATTTGGATAAACACCTCTTGGGTATGTGAGAAACATTTTTAGGTTGATTAAGGTAGATTGAACCGTGTCTGCTTTATAAACAGGTGTATAAATGTTTTGATTTTTAAGCATGGACAGAGACTTCTTTTCTTTGGAAGATTCCTGCCCTTTTTACAAAGAGTATGTATTTCTTAAGGCATCATTTACTCTGAAGGTTGCTGTTTTGATTTGAATGAAAAACATTTCCCATAGACTTGTATATTTGAAAACTTGGGTGCTGGCTTTGAGGATCTGTAACCTGGTTTACTTCCTGTTCTTTTTGCTTTGTGTGTGTGTGTTTGTGTGTGTGTTTGTGGGGGGGGGCGTGCGTGTGTGCAGATTCAGTGTTATCAGCCAGTTCATGCTTCTCCTACAACGTTTTCCAATCTGCTCCCTTGTGCTCCATGCTGCGAGAGAACCCCACCCCCACCCCCAGAATTACAGGCACACTAAACCTTTTCTTTACCAAGTTGTTTTGGGGTAACAACCTATACAGGTTCCAAACTGAGAGCTGAGAGAGGCCTGTGACCCCGATTACTTTTTGGTTCCTCTGTCCATGTTTAAGATTTCCACCTCGCTAAATCAAGCATGTTTGCAGGCCAGACATTCCTGTGGGGCACTTGAGAGGGAGGAACAGGAAGAGAAAGCAAATGGCATTCAAGAAAGAGAGAGAGGCACAGCAGGAGGCTGGCCCTGGGAAAAGGATGCTGAAATGTCCCAAAGGTCTTCCATCTAAGCAGAGTAAGGTGTCAGAGCCTGTCACCAAGCAAACCAGGTCAGCATCAGTCTTCTGTAGTCACTGTGATGTGGCAACTTCAGTAATGGACATTTGTACCTCATGTTCCTGGGGGTTAGACCTCCAAGGTCAAGTGTCAGCAAGGGCTGGTGTCTGTGGAGACTCTGGTGGTTTCTGTTAGCCTTTGATGCTTTGGCATGTCTCCCTTCATCACTTGATACAGGGCCCCATGCTAACTGCTCCCTTTCAGAAGAACTCTGATCATGTTGGATTGGGGCTCACCCAACTGCAGTGTGAATCATCTTAAATAATTACACCCAACTTTGGCACACTACTGATTGGTGTTATGAGGCAAGGTCTTATGAAGTGTGCTGAGAGTTTACCAAGAATGGATTTTTTTTTTTTTTGAGAGTATGCTTCACCTTGTGACAGACACCTTTCAGAACCCAGAACCCATCTAAGGACTCTAAAGGCATGCTCTGTTCATCACAGAAGACTCAGAAACCTTCAGTTTGTACACACACACACACACACACACACACACACACACGGAGGGGAGGAGTACACACAGCCAGAGTTCTGGAGGACTTGGTAAATGTAAGTTAAATAAATCAGTAAACTCAAATTAAACATAAAGATATGTCATTTAGCACTTATGAATTTAATAATTACATACTGAGTTATTTTATAGTGGATAGTCACATACTAGGAATACAGGGGAGAACCAGGCAGCTGGTTAAATTAATCCTGTGAAAAATTTAGGTAGTGAAGAAATAATAACAGAATATTTGTAGATATCATCATACTGTTGATGGCTTATTATAAAGACTTGGGATATGTTAGATTGGATACACTAAATATTTTTGAAAAGTGACTTTATCCCAATAGTTTATTCCTAAATAATTCTTAAGGCAATGAATTCTGTGAGACTATGTTCTTGTACATTGTAAATATTTGTCACTATAAATATTAGTTTAATAAAAATCCTTGTTGGCCAGAAGCTAGGCAGATAGAAAATATAGGTGGGACAACCAGGCACCTGGGAAGAGAAAGAGTACAGCAGAGGCCAATCAGATGCAGAGAAAGCAAGATGAGAATGCTGCACTGAGAAAAAGATACCAAGCCATATAGCTAAACATGAATACAATGACGGGTTTGTTTAAAAGGAAAAGTTGGCAATAACAGACCTGAGCCATAGGCCAGTTTATAATTGATAAAAGCCTTTGTATGATTACTTGGGACTAAGTGGCTATGGGACTATCCAAATGGGACAGAGAAACTTTTGATTAAAACGTTTTCTGGGAAAGGCTTTAAAACGTATTTCCACATTTCACTGCAAGAGTTCAGAGCAGAAATGAAAACACTTTAAACAAGACATAATGAAAGTGTCTTGTCAGGTGAGTCTTCATATCACAGGGCAGCTGAGGTGGTGGCTTCACAGTGAGGGCCTGACAGTGCTGCCAATCACACTTCTGCACGTGGACTTAACACCTCACAAGTGCTGATCCTGGCTAAGAAAGTCAGTTTATGACATTTTTGCATTTCTTACAGGAAAAAAAGTAGTGTCAGAGTTATACGACTAGACAGATCCTATGGAGAAAGAACACACCCTAGTGTATCCCAAGAGTCAGCCAAATGGCTGTGCAGATGCATTAAAAGAGAAAGAATTCTGCAGAGATGGGTGATGGGATTGTTGGAGCATATAAGGGAAAGAAAAAAATGAATTTAAAACTCTCATTCCTTGCATAGAGTGAATGCAGTGGTATAAAAATTAAATATAGAGGGGACTATGGAAGTGCTAAAATAATTTAGTTACACTAAAATATAATGATGTGAAAGGGAATGCTTTTCCAAACACAAAATACTGATAGGTTTGACTAAATGAAAATAAGACCTTTGCCTCACACTTACGCAGCATTCAAATCTACAAGAGTTAAAGGAACATATTTATGTTAAGCTTAGCAAAAAATATACCAAATGCACCTTTTGCATACGTTTCCAACAGGAAAACCAGCAGTAAATGCATGCAGTTATCATACACATGAGAAAATACACTTAAGCTATCAATCAAAACTGATCAAGGAAAACTATTTCACTCATCAGATTAGAAAAAAATTTTAATGGATGAAAATAGCAATCTGACAACCTTCCTTGAATGTAAGTCTGATACATTACCAAAACGTAAAGACATGCATTGATTTAAATACAGTAATTATACTGTCCATAGCTATTGAGGGATACAAAAATTGGAGAGATTAAGAGTGACAAATACAAACAGTCTGAAGGACCATATGGCATTTTGGATCTTAGAAATTTCACCAGGAGAAAATGATTTTTTTTCCACATGTCTCCACAGTGCTGTGCATACACATGCGCATTCATGCAAACAGAAAGTGGCCTACAATTCTCTTGGTGGAGTCTGAACTCCACTAAGAAATTCCTTTGGAAAAGTAGTATGTAGCTTTAAAACTTCATCTGTAACAATGTACCTGACGATTTTTGACACATTGTGTCTTTGCTTTTAATCTTCCTAGCGTCTTCCAACTCCTTTTACACTTCTTCCCACCCGCTGGTACAAGCCTGCCTCTTGGTTTCCACACATCCCTAAGAGTTACATTTTCATTGTTGATAATGATTCTAATTCAGTTCAGTTGTGGACACCCAACCTGCTTTGAATGACTCCATTTCTCGAAGGTGCACTAAGCTTGTTTCAGGATTTGACACATCATTAATCCTGAAGACCATCCTATGGTGTTAGAATTCAGCCTAGATTGGTGAGGTCCAGATGGCCTACAGTGCTGACCAAGGCCACAACTTCTTGAACACAAGGTCAACTTCTGTTCAACTTGATTCATTCATTATCAAGGCTTTGAATGATTGATTATTGGGAGCCAGACCAGTCCAAGGCTTTCTCAGAGGCCCCAAGGACAGAAAAAAGGAGTTCTGTGTCCTTCCTCAGAGTCAGTTTTGGAGCTAGAGCCATACATAGCCTTGAAGAAGTCAAGGTTGTAGTTTCTGGGATGCACCCTCCCTACCCCCCATGCTGTAGTTAACAGTGCTAAGGCAGCTGTATCTGAGGTATTCTGTGCTTTCTTTGCCAACATTGTCTGATTTGGCTATCTTCTAACTTTGGCCCATTCTCCCTTTACAAATACAAGATGTTATACTTTTTAATAGACTTATTTGACATAAGTCATTAATTTATGTAAGGCTTCCTGGTCCCAGCTTTTGCTTTTTTTGTTCTTTATTTCTCATCCCTGCCCCCACACTTGCACCTCACTATTTGGGACCCCCTATTCCTGTGGGTATGGGTCAACTGACAAATTGTCTGTCTCACACGTCAACCTTCTATATCATCCATCTTTTTAGGACTCTGCTATTGGATTGATGCACGTCATCAGTGTTTCTTGGGTTCTAGTTTATAAACCATACAATTGCTGTCCTCTACTTTTAATGTGTTTATTCATTATATTAGCAAAATATAATTATATATAGCAAAAATATAAATTGTTTGCTAGCTGACTTTTGTAGATAGTGTCTCCTTTCATGAGTAGTTATTGGAGATCCTGTGTTGTTTAAAGGTCAGCCATGATTTAAATATCTGAAAACAAGATAATCCCCACCTTTTGCTAAAGTGTATCTCTGTATGGCACGTGTCTTGCTCTCACTGGCACAGATCCTCCTCTGTCTTGCAATCCTCCCTTACACAGTCCTCTTCCAGTGGTAAGGGTAAAAGCAGAGCCATCAAAGGTCTTTCTTGGGCATTTTCACTGGGTTTTGTACACATCAGCCTTTCTGGAGTCGCATCCTAAAGCACCCATGTAGACACCCATCTCTAACCCTTCCTTCAGAGCCTGCTTCTCTTTGTAGCTACTGTCATGGAGTCTTCAGCAACATGAATGTTAAATAACTCTCACTGATCACTTCAGAAAACATCTGGTGAGTACACTGAGGTCTGTGAGGCCACGGGAGGGCCACCACATCTTTAGAATTGGTCATCTTATCAGAAGAAGATGGGTATTGTCTTGGAATGTGAATGAAGGGCTGAATATGGTCAGACTGTGGGTATCTGCTAACAAAGGCAGAGGCCCTTGCTGCCAATGGTTTCAGCAAGCCCATGGGCTCCTCAGTCTCCAGAAGCACCGATAGTGGGTATTTTTGTTTAAGCAACCCAAGTAGATTAAGATAGCTGACAATTTTCTTTCTCTTTGAAGACATGGTCTTCCATAGGCCAGACTGGCCTTGAACTCATTAGCAGCCAAGGATTACCTTGAACACTGATTTTCCTGCCTCTGCTTCTGAGTGCTGGGATCCAAAGCATGAGCCACCATGTCCAGTTGATAGAGCTGGGTACTATTCCTAGGGGCATGTACTAGGTGAGCATACATTTCCTGGGATTTCTCCCTAACACATGCCTGATTATTTCCATGAAAAAAAAAAGATTAATGGATGAAACATGAATTCTCATTTATCTTGTATAAATAAATCATATAATATCTATTTTAAATTTTATGTGTTTTAATTATATTTCTCATGACAAAAGAGTCCCACTTATTTTTACCTTATAAACATAAAAACGTAGTACACAATGATAGATAAGATGTTTAGCATAGAGCCATTTAAAATGATCAAGTAGCCAGAAACAAGTTAAATAATAAAATAGTTTTAAAACATGTTATGAAATATCAGGCAGTTATTAAAAATGAGAGTCAGTTCTGAGGCTCTTGGAATTCTGCCCATGATGGGTTAGCTGAGTGTGAAGAGCAAATGGGAGTTGGTCAGAGAGTCTGTAAGGTTCTCGTAAAAGCAATCAGTTATACTCCACTATGTGCGTGCCTTTGCAGAGGGGGGCAGGCCCATGGAAATGCCATCAGATTATTTACAATGGTGGCCATTGCATAGATGTTGTAGAAAAGAGTAGTTTCAAGGTAGTCCACGGAACTGGAAAATCAATATGGCATTGTCCACATGAGCAATGTGCAAGCTCCCTGATAGACACTATGGTTTTGAGTCTTTGAGGCTGGAGAGTTGGCTCAGAAGTTAAGAGCACTTGGTGTTCCTGTGGGTAATGACCCATATCCTCTGATAGAGTTGAGGGTGAGGATGATGAGGCTGCCTTACCATCTTATTTCCTGCTCTTTAAATCCACTTCTAAGTGCCCGTGACTTGGGAGACAAACAACCTAAGCCCAGGAAAAGCAGAATTTCTCAGAGTTCAGCTCTGCAAACCAGGATGGCCACTTTTGGATTTTAATGGAGTGAACTTCAGTCCCACATGTCCCTTCCTGGCAGAGAAAAGCTCAGAATTTTAGCTGGGAACAGTGGGAATGTTCCCATCACAACAGGGACAGACTCCACCTTTTAAAGATGGCTTATTCACTAAACACCAAAAACCAGCTCTTCATCTCTGAAACGGCCATTGCAAAGCTCTCCCTGGTGGCTTAGGTGTTTGTATGTGCTGCTGAGCACGCGATCTCTTCTAAAAGATTACTGCTAAATAAGAGGCTCTGGAGAGCCCAACACAGAAATAAAAGGATGGATCTGTCAGTTTTGGTGTCTCTTTCAAGGAAGAGAAATGGACACTCTAGACTTCAGCCCCCTCCTGGAGGACCTCCCTCACTCCTTATTCTCCTCCCTCCCTACATCCCCTCCCCCTCCTCCTCCCCCTGGTCACTGTTTCCCTTCAGCCTCACCCTCTCCACCCCCCTTCTTGCCTCCTTTATTGCCCTCTCTGCCTACTCCTACTCTTTTTCCTCCTCCCTTCCTCTCTGTTTTCTCATAAACGTTTTTGTCAAAAATACTCAACTCTGAGCAGTCAGCCTGGAGGGACAAAGGCCTTGCAGCCACACCAGCAGAGAGGCAGCAGCATATTTACACGGTTAAGGGGAATGAGCCCTGTGTGCTCCCTCTGGGGACAAGGTAGGGTTTGCATTTTCTAAGACAACACAGCCTATTTCTGGAAACAGTGCTCCACCCTGTCCACCCCATCCAGTGCTGAATCAGCAGTGATGGAGACCCAGCTGTGGGAAGGCAGCCTCTCCCCATGTGGACAGCACAGAAGGCAGAGACAAGGATGAGGCAAGCACTGGTAAGGAGGGGCCTCTCCATAGGTAACTGCCAGCCTTCTGTCAGCAAGATGGACAGAACCCCAGGAAGGGCATGATGTGTGACAATGTCCTGCATTAACTACAGTGTTTGGCAGTCAGGGCAGCTCGACCCGCAGCCTCCCACACAGGAACTGCATGGAGTTCCATGGAACAGGCTAGAAAACCCTAGGGGCTTGTTTAGGTAGGTGTGTTCTGTGAATCAAAATGGCATTTTTCTTTAGAGCATCACCCAGAAAGTGTGGTAGAGGCTATAATATGGTGGCCTAGGGGTTTGTGTGGGCCTCCCCAGGTGTTCTAGCCAGTTATGTGTTGGGTGGCCTCTACAAACCATGCATGGTGCTTCTTCATTATAGGCATCACTAATTGTTCTTTTTACAACCCAGTGAGCCTTAAACACTGATGGATGTCCTCTGTATAGTTAGGAGATGAGTCCATACCTGCCCTCTCTCAGGCTTCTTTCTAAATGAAGAAGTCTAAGGCCTGAGGAACCACACACAGCAACCTTGCAAGCGGTAGACAACCCACCCACCACAGACAGAAGCATTGCATAATGCTGGCTTTATAGAGCATCACCACCATGACCAGGCTGAGCTGAGAGTTTACCACAGACTGGATGTTTATCCCTTGGCCTCACCTCTATGACCAACACGGACACTGTTCCTTCAGAGTCCAGAAGTCCTTCACAGCTATCCAGGGTGCTGAACCAGAAACCTCAATCAAGTGTCTGCAAAGAGAGCCACTTCAATAGGATCCCACTTCAACGGGGGTCCTACTTTCTCTGAAGGTTGCCCTCTGGCGGCAGTTCCACGAATTCATTCACCCACCCCTCAGTGATGCCAGATCCAGTTGATTGTGGTTTAAGGCTAGTAGTCTTTTCTCCCTCTAGCCCAGTTCTAACTGGGTACCATGTCTGGTTTCAGCCAGGCACCACTCCTAGGTCTGTTATTTTGTTTTGTTTTGTTTTTGTTTTGTTTTATTTTGAGACAGGGTCTCACTGTGTTCCCTTGGCTGTTCTGGAACTAGATTAGTAGACCAGACTGGCCTTGAACTCACAGAGATCTCCCAGCTTCTGCTTCCCAAGTGCTGAGAGTAAAAGTGTGTACCATCACATCAGTCGCACAACCAGTTTTCATTATCCAAGGCATACTGAATCTGTGAGTTTGTCCAGTCTGTGGCTCTGATATCAACACACAGGCCGTAAGCTCAGAGCTAGGGTGAACAGCAGCCAACTGTTTCCATCTCTCCCCTTCAGTATAAGTGTAAAAAAGAAGAAGTTATAGTCTACATGAGGCTTGTCAGAATATGTCTAGCCCAAACTCAAACAACAGTGAATGGTCTGGTGCTAAAGGTGAGCCACACAGGGCACACCTGGATGGCACAGACTGGGTAGACAGTGAGGCATCTGGGGAATTGAGTGTGAGAAGAGATCATGATAGATCTGGGTCCCAGTGGGAAGGAAGAGGCATGGATGGAGTGGGGTTGAATAGTATTTGGGAGACATGGATTATCAACTAGGGACAAGACTGTGCCCTGCTGTGGGATAATGCTCTTGTACACTGTAAAGATTTGCCATGTATATTGGTTTAATAAAACACTGATTGGCCAGTATCCAGGCAGGAAGTATAGGCAGGGCAACCAGACTAAAAGAATTCTGGGAAGAGAAAAGGCAGAGATGCAATCACCAGCCAGATGCAGAGCAAGCAAGATAAGAATGCTGGACCAAGAAAAGGTACCAAGCCATATGGCTAAACACAGATAAGAACTGTGGGCTAATTTAAGTATACGAGCTAGTTGCTAATATGCTTGAGTAACTGGGTGAGCATTTATAAGTAATAATAAGACTCTGAGTCAATTATTTGGGAAGCGGCTGATATTTGAGAGTTTCTGGTGGGATAGAAACTTCCAACTATAATACACAGAGATCCGATCCAAAGAGGATAAGTCAGTGATCACTAACATGTACATATGAATGTATGTATATATGGATATTTATGTATATATAAATGTGTATGTGTATATGAATGAGGATATGAATATATATGTATATGAATGTATGTATGAATGTGTATCTACTTATGAATGCATATATAAATTTATGTGCACATAAATGTATATGTACATATGAATATGTATGTATATATGAACATATATATATGAATGTGTATGATTTATATATACACATGAATGGGCATATACATATAAGCATGTATATGCACATGAATTTATACATATAACATATGAATGTTTGTACATATGAATGTAAATGTATATGTACATATGAATGTGCATATATATGAATGTGCATGTATATATGATTGTATATGTAGATATATAAGTATTAATATTTGTTTTTAGATATATCCATTTATTTTTTGCTTTCCTCAAAGGTAGAAATCTGAATAAAGGCAAGGATAGCATCCTTCCTGAACCCACACTCTCATGGAGCTTAGGGATGACCTCAAGAAGCACTTCCTGCATGTGTAAGGACTGCAAACCACCTGGATTCACCTGTTGAAGACAAATCACTGCTGCCCTGTGTGCCAATCTTAGAGTTGAAGTCGTAGCTGATTAACGGGGCAGTGTCAGGTGGGAGGTCATGCTACAGTGGAAGTCTCGGCCCCACAGCTCTTCTCTGAGAATCTCAGCCACAGCCCCTCCCTGATTAAAAGAGTGGAGAGAGTCAATCTAGGAGGATTTTCCTTCCCCTTCGTGGCCTCTGTGAGGATCGTCAATAATTCAGGGCAATTTTTCTTCTGATTAGTATGAGTTATTTATAACAACATCATTATCAGAACCATTCACTCTACTGTAGACCTAGCATTTGCAGAATACCTGATTGTTCTACTGTGAAGATGGCTGCATGCAGACCGTTACCAGGGTGTGTGGTGCAAATGCTGCCTCTCTAGAACTCTTGGTGGTCATCATACTTAATTAACTGTGGCATAGTTTGAAGATATTGCTCATCTGTACATATGGTTCTGTAAGGAAAAATCTAACTCCATCTCTAACAGCCTTTGGCTGTGTGTCCTGACTACGCCAAGTGCCCAGAGCACATAATGTCTAACAATCCTCTGGTGAATGATAGAAAGAATTTATCAGTCATATACTTTTTGTGGACACTGGGACTTCAGGGCTGGATGCCACCCCTGAGCTCATTCATGTGAGTCAAACTACTGTAGAAGGTAGGACTTCCAGGCACAAATAAGCCACAAGGAAAAGAGCTGGGGAGCATCTCAGCAGGCCAAGTGCCTCCATGCAAGTAGGGAAATGTGAGTTTGGATATCTAGAAGTCATGTGAAAAGTTAGACATGACATGTATGTCTGTACCTCCAGCCTTAGGAAAAACAGACAGAGACAGAGAGATCTCCAAAGCCTGTTGATCAGCCAACCAGGCTG